>JAECXF010000036.1:0-150910 GCA_018151655.1 Drosophila bocqueti
TAGGCTTTTAATAAAGAAGACACTTTGGTAAGGTCTATTTGTTCCCCAAATCCTGTAAGGGAGATAAGTTCGCCTCCTAGATGTTGAAGTCGACGTCTGATTAGCGATGGGCACTCCGATGTTTCTTTGCTCCATCTCGTGAATCTGCGAGGTGTCGTTTTTCTAAAAGTTTTAATTTCTTTGGGTATACCTGAAGTTGCAGTGACCGATAGGTCCTAGTGTGACTTGTCTTGGTAGGTTGATGATGCGTTTGATCGCGTCATCTGGGACGAGAAATTGTTTGGCACCTGCCCTGCACTGTCGGTCCAGTGACGATTTATCTCCGCTTCCTCCCATTTCCTGAGCAGTTCTCTATTGTGTCCTTTCGATAGTCCAAGAACGGCTCAGGGCCGATAAAAGGTGTCATCGCCCCACGATTAGCTAGGGAGTCTCCTATATTGCCTCATGCCCTGGCACCCAGCCCTTAGGGTGTTTTTGGAGAGCAAGGGCGTTCAGCTGCTGGAAACAGTTCTCTACAAGTCCGATGAGATCGTAAGGAACTCAGCGCTATAAGCGCTGCCTGACTGTCGAGATGATGTAAATCCGTGCGCCTTGCATTTTCCTGGAGGCATTCACGGCACAGATTTCTATGGCGTGTATCTCTGCTTGAAAAATGGTTGGACACTTTCCCATGGCTATGGTTGTTGAACCTCGGTCCGAAAATACCAGCCAGGTGTCACCGTTTTCCAGTTTCGAACCGTCAGTGTACCACGTTTGTGATCCACTGGGCAGAGATATTGATTTTGTTTTTCAGCTGTTCCTAGTGTACAAGACTACGAGAAGTTTCTTGGAAACGAGTTTGATTCTGCTCGTCAGTTACGCGCTTAGAATGGGATCATTTATTAGGGGTTAAGGACCCTAAGATGCCCGGTAAGATCACCGCTTTTGATATTGGTGATGTTCTGAAGGCGAAGTGCCCCTAGGCAGGCCCTCTTTTTTCAATGTATGTGGTAAAGGGGGTTGCCAGTTATGACTCTAGTGCTGCAGTGGGGCATGTCCGGTGGCTCCAGTGATGCCTATGCAGACCAGTCGTTGTAATTTGGTAAATGCAGCCGCAGCTGTCCTCTGGTGAATTTCGTCCACCAAGCAAGAGATGCATAGGTTAAGATCGGTTTTACCACAGTGTTAAAAAGACAGTAGATCATTTGGGACTCAGGCCCCATGTGTCCTACCGTAAGGCCTGTTGCAAGCAAATTATTGCTCGAGTGGCTGTTTATAGGTCTTTTCTAGGTGTGACTCAGTTGAGTTTGAGTCAAGTGTGACTCCTGGTAGTTGGCCTCTTGAACCGAAGTCGATAATGGACCCATTTAGGGATGCTTTTTTAAGGAAGAGACCTTTTCCTAGTAAATGGGGACTAAAACCAATTTTGATGGGTTTATGGACACACTTTGTCCTGACACGATCTGTTGCGGCTATATCAAGGGCATGCGGTCGAAATGGTTTGCTCATGCCAGCCCACTATATAAATGACTAGATCATCAGCGTAGCCTTAAGTGGGAAACCCTAGGTTGTTGACTCCTTATAGTAGCTCGTCGGATGACCAGGAATCCACAGGGAGAGGGAGAGTACTCCCCCTTGAGGGCTGTGGCTGTGATTGAGGTCATAGGTCCTCCAAGGTCTACAGTTATGATTCTGGTTTAAGCATTCCAGAATCCACCTATGATAGGTGAGACATTCTTTCAGACGAGAGAGGCACGTATAGCCTCATATGACGTGTTGTCAAAGCTCCTGAGATGTCTCAGAGGCACCTAGTGCTATCTGTTGAGCCGCCAATGGCCTTTTCAATGGTTGTTGTAAGGCAGTGTATGGCGGTCTCAATTGATTTACCAGCTGATACGCATATTGGTATTGTGTAGGTAGTTTCGAGATTCACCTCCATATACTGGTCTTATCTTCCTATCGTTTTAAGGAAGAAGGAGCTGAAGGCTAATCGGTCCATATGATTTAGGCACTTGGGATCTTTCTTCCCTGCCTTTGGAATAAACACGACTTTTACTTTGCCAGTTCTTGGTATGTGTCCAAGGAGAGACTGGCTCGAAATAGACGGACCAGGGGGAGTGATTTGGTGCAAGTCCCCGCTGCAGCAAGCATGATATATCCCATCCGGTCCGGGTGATTTGTATGGGCTGAAACTTTGTAATGCCCATTGCACATTTGGATGAAACATTATATAGGGCATGTTTCCGATACGTTTTGAGCGATGGGGGGTTCCCCTCCAGCCCCATTGGAGTCTGCCACCATAGTCACGCGCAGGTGTGGGCACTCTCAGTCTCAGAGAGGTTGGTGCCTCACTCTGTGAGACGGGTTGCTCCACAGCCACACACCCAGGAAAGTGGTAGCCAGGGAGAGAGCTACTCGTCTTTTAGTTGTTTGTGTATGTTCCATCCGGCTTTTCAGCGTGCAGATGCTGCTTGAGTGGTCTTTGAGAGGCTTTTTCATTAACAGCTCCGGGAGATGAGATTTGCCCGCAGTGTTGACGCCAAGTAGCCCGTTTGACTTCTCAGCTCTTTATTGTAGAGCGTTAAAGCAGATGTATAGGAGTCCCATGAAGCCCTCCCACTCCTCGCCTTATTGAAGGAGCCTACGCATCCATTTTGAGATCGTCAAGGCTTTGTTCCACCCGGGAACAGCCCTTCCGATCTTGCGTACCTTTTGAGTGCAGCTGGCGTGATATGCTGATTCAACATTTGTATGAAGCACAGTAACTTCCCGCTCTAACTCGTCTATGGATGTTATCGGACGTGGTCGAGCAGTCTCTGGACCCCCTCAAGTTCAAAACAGAAGAGATCCCAGTTGGCTTCCTGAGATTTCTGGTGAAGCTACGTGCAAGGCGCATCCATATCAAATCTAATGTGTTGGTGATCTGACATAGTGATCTCACTTGCAAGTGCCAGTTTGAGACAACGGACAACATATTTATACTACAGAGATTTAGGTCAAGAACTTCCTCTCTAATGGCATTAATGAATGTAGGCTCGCTGCCCTATATTGTTGCTAAGATCGATTCAAGAAGGAATTTACCCTCTTGTTGATGTCATTGCTCCCCAGACCGTGGAGTGCACTGGCATCACAAGGATTATCCATCTGAGCCGGTTTCTCTGGCAGTGCTCAATCAGGGCACAAGTAGCCGCCGTAGGACATCCTCGAGTCGCCGGGTAGATAGGCGGAGGCCAACACTGCCTCCTGCCGCCGTGGGCGGAGGGTATTTTATCCCAAACCGCCACCAGGTCCTCAGTTATAAACTGTGAAAGGGGAGCAAATGTTAAATTTTTGTTAATTAACAACGCCGATCTAGGGCAGGTTGGTCATTGCATATAGCAACTAAGCCCCCCGGACATGTCCTGCATTTTATCCAGGGTTCCTGGATGAACGCTATGTCCATTGTAGCGAACCCCCGCAAAGTACGTGGATGCGGCCTTTGCGTGGATGGCTTGGAGACATCGGAGGTGTCTCCTGGTGTTAGGGGAAATGGGGGAGGGGGAGAGGACTTTAGTCCGCCCTCTTGGGGCCCCTGGCCGCCATCTTCCGGCCGCGGTTAGTGCCTAGAAGGGCTCCTCCTTGTGCGCCTCGCACCCTTGGGCAGCGCCCGGTTCCGCGCGTGATGCGCTCCGTGGAGGGCGCAGGACTTTCGCGGTGCTGCGGGCTCTTGTGCGGTGCAGTGCCTGTGGTGTCGATGCAGCCATAACAGGAGCACTGGCATTCGAGCAGGTGGGCTTCTCCGTTGGGGGAACGGGAGCCTCTGCCCCTCTTATCCTGAGTGTCGGCCTTTGGCTTTAGAGTAGCCGTGCCAAACGCGAAGTTGAGCTGATGCCCAAGCGCTTTTTAGCCGGTTGGCCGAGACCGGATCCAGCGCGATCGTAGTACAGCTGTGCTTTGCCTCATTTCGCGATGGAAGACTCGCCAGTCCCACTCGCAGGCCGCTGTTCTGGCCTTCAATGAGGTTTAAGACCTCAGCTGTCTTGAGGTCTACACTTGGAAGTGGGAAGTAGCCGACGTAGACAGCGGCACGTGGAGCCTCTGCTTCAGGGACTACTTTTATATGGGCGTCCTTCCACAGCCGGAGCTTGGGCACCTCGGTGCTCAGCCACTCAGCTGTCTCCGTATTCCCACATGTCACAGCCATCCAGCCCGGTCTGAAGGTGCAGCCGGAGAACAGTGGCTTCACAGAGCTGTGCCTCAATGCCATCACCCTCGACAGGATGGCAGCCTGGATAGTGTTCAGTTGCTCTGTGGTGAGCAGGCTGTTGGGATAGTCGGCAGGGAGTATCGCCATCTTCGTCGAGCTGGCAACGTCCCTGTAGGAGGGCATGACACCGACTTGGGGTGATTGCTCTATATCTGCTGCCCAGCCGCAGCTGCTGCTGCGGATGTGGAGGCTACTGGAGCCTCCCGTGGCAGGCGGTGCAGTCGCAAGGCCACCCCTCGTCAAGGCACTGGGTGCCGCGGTTTTTATCATGGCCCCTCTTGGTCGACACCTCTTCTGGGGTCGTGTTGGCCGATCTAATCCTCTTGGCCGCGCCACTCTTGCTGGGCTCTACCCTTGAGGGTCCATAGGCTTTGAGCGAGCCTTTGGGCTCCTCCATGGAATGCCGTTCGCAAGGTGTCTGCGCAACCTTTTCCTAGCGGCGCCCGATAGGGCGATCCGCTTGGGCTATCCCCTTGGGAGAGGCGATTTTGTCGGTGCCAGAGCCTTGTGAACATACGTCCATGGCTACTTCGGGCTCCCGGATTTGTTCGATATTAATCGATTTGGGGCTGCTAGAGCACCCCTGCTTCATTGTTGTTACAGTTGGTATCCATAAGTTGGTCCCACGAGTAGTGAGGAAGGAAGTATCAGTTGTGGCAGTTGTGGACACGTGGGGGTTGTGGACACCCCGGTGTAACTTTTGACACAGGACAGATATATGGATCTGTCAAATGTCATTTGTGCGCTATTGAAGCTCGATTGTTTTGTGCCTTTATACCAAACGGAACGGACGCGTCTGCTTTGTGTCCGGAAAATGAATTTTTCACCGTGAAAAAATCACTAAAGTTTTATTGCACGTTTTTAAAAGTGTCACCGTGTGAAGTGTCAATTAAAAAGTTGAGTGCAATAGATTTTTTGACGTGAAATTTAGTTATGTTTAGGATTCCACACCGGGTTTGGACAAAATTTTCACAATAGAAAATTTTTTCATATGATTTTAAAACGACTGCTTGAGGAAGTTGTGGACACTTAAATGTCGGGGGGTTGTGGACACCCAATTTTTTGTTTGACAAATCTTAAAATATCGCCGTTGATTTAATTATAAGTACAGCTATATAAGTAAATATATTTTAATGGTGTTTATATGTGTTTTCTCCGTTCACTGCAATGATTGTAATCGGCCAGTGCACTTGAAGTGTGCTGACATGCGTGCCAGCTATTTCACATGCGCGAATTGTGATTCTGATTGGGAATGATGTCATGCGTAGTATTTTTTTGCTTTACAAATGAATAAACTTTCATTTTTTCTTCATTTGATTACGTTTAACTTGATACTTTCCTAATATTAGCACATTCTATAAAGGTGTCCACAACCCCCTTAAAATCTGAAATTTGCAAAAATTACTATTTTACAAAAACTTAAAATTTTTTCTTTCAGTGATAGATATCACTGTAATAATTCAAAAACTAGTTACCTATGCACATGATATGCACATGTCCGCATAATATGCTCCAGTTAAAAAGATATCAGCGAAAAACAAAACTGTGTCCACAACTGCCACCTTTCCCCTAAATATCTTGAGTTTTCCGCAGGGGGCGCTGGTAGGATCAGGATATATCCGGCTCGAAGGACCATGAATTGGAGTGCGCGGATTAAAAGCTGAGATCGGTCCGGTTCACTGGGGGTCGTCGTGGTCGCTGGGTTGAAGTTGTTGTTGCTGCTACTGGAGTCCAACATAAATAAGCATGGTCGGGGAGTAGCTTCACAAATGCACTTTATTTCACTTCTTGATTAAGAGTAACTTAAAACTAACAACGAAACAGCCGCGGGACCGGGCAGTGGTTGATCGCCTACTGGAAGGAGGGAGAGAGAGAAGAGACGAGGAGAGCAGCGGACGGGGCGAAAGCTTGGGTGCAACCGCTGGCCGCTCAGAAGTTCGCGCCTTTCTGGCGTGAACAGGTTATGTCTCTCCGATTGTAGAACCCCGCTCAATATTGAACGAGGAACACTTCTTAAGGGGTTATATACCTTTTTCAGCGGAAAAATTGAGGAAACTTTGAATTTTTTTTTAAATATGAAGCAGTCATTTTATTACACAAATGTTATTATTTATTGATTGTTCATCTTTTAAAGAAAAAAGGAAGCTATTGTTCTTGAAAAAATATAAATAATTAACGGAGTTATGGCGATTCTACCAAACCCATTTTTTTTTTATAGAGGCTCGCGGTGACTACGATTAAAGGTCAGCAGGTCAACTGAGGTCAAAAAACAGAAAAAATTTCATTTGTATAAAGTTGTTCTTGGTTCGTGAACGATTACTTTAATGAATATCGCGTTTTTTCTGTAAACAGTAACGATTTTTTTAAAAAGATAATTTTTTTATCACTCAAAATTTTATTCAAAAATTCTTATTTAAAATATTAAAATTTTTTCTTGAAAACTGAATCGTTCACGAACTCCGCACATTCATTACGAACAATTAAAAAAAATGAAGCAGATCGATTAAATGGTTCTTGCCGAATCGTAGTCACGGCAAAGGCACTTTTGTAAAAAAACGATTTCGAGATAATCGCATTTAAAGTTCGAGGTTGAGTGTGTTGAGTGTGACAAACCGCGACACAAAAAGCTGTTTTCCTATGGAACTATTGTTCGGATCTGGGGAAATGTTCTTTATGAATTGTACTTCAGAATTCAGAAAAAAAAAATTGTTCAATTTAAAAAAAAGGTATATAACCCCTTAATAGCGTGTACTTCCGCTTGATAAATACTAGCGAATTTACCAAGAGGTTCGTGATATTTGAGTCGAGGTCCGAAGACACCCGCACCATCTTCTGTTAGTGAGCCGTTATTGTACTATCTAATGGCATGTGATTTCACATCGTAGGTGGTAGACATGTTGGTCCACTCTGACTTGTTGCTAAGTTCCGTTTTGAATAGCTTATAAAAACTGAACTTGGCCAACTGAGCATCCTGCGGATATTCCAGTACCAGGTCAGTAGAAGTCGCAGCCGAGTGAGCAGGTCTTGCACCTGTTATCCTCATAGTATATCAGGGCGCACTGTGCTTGATATACAAGTGCAATGGTGGAAGCCCGATCAGCACATCCAGAGCAGTGGTCAAGAGAGATGCACGTGCAGGCAAGTCTCTGGAGTTTGTCCAGTTGCCTTCTCGTGACATCAAGGTCAGCGCGATTCGCCCAAACCGCAGCCCCGTAGCTGACTATGGGCCTCATTGCAACGTACATCCACAGTAGAATCTTTGGAGACACTCCCCAATTTTTTTCCCTGCAAGGGATCTAGAGCTCATTTGGGCCAATGTGGCCTTACGAACGGCATGTTCCACGTGTTGTCCCCTCAGTAATCGCTTGTCTAGGATGACTCCCAGATATTTTACTTAAGTGGAGATCGGTATTACTTAGGTAATACTGTCTTTTGGCCGAATGGATTTCAGCTTGAAGCGATTGGTGAAGGCGACAATTGTAGTTTTCGCTGGATTGATTTCAGCCCCACGTCTCTGCACCACTCTAAGCCGAGTCTTAGGCCTAGTGTGATCCTGTCGCACAATGTGCTCTCAAAATTACCTTTACAGATTAGAGTGATGTCATCGGCATAGCCTTGTGACGAAGTCACAACCCTAAAATTATATTATAAGAAAAATAGAGTTAGCTATAAGCAATTGCCGCGGGCCAGATTGTGCGTGTGTGAGCGAGGCGCTGCGTCCGCCTAGGGAAAGGGGCTCTTCCCTTCCCCTCCCTGCCGAACGTGCCGGCCACCCGCCAGCTATATATATATGTGTAACGAACGGGCTGTTGGTTACGACCGATGTATACCGATAGTTGTAATCGATAGCGAAGTGGTATCATATCGATGCCTAGAGACGAGAAGAAGAGCGATCGAGAACACGAAGAGAAGCGCACGTCGAGTTTAGAGTAAAAAGGGTGTATTAATCTAATAGTCTTAGTTTCATATTGTTTCTTAATAAGCCCAACTCAAATAAACATGCCATAAAGCCATCCAGCACAACAGCATATGTTTACATATGTTTGTAAATTAGAAGTGCAAATACACCACTCGCACCAGCATTACTGGCTTTTTCCTTTTCCCCTGACCCGCTTTTCTCCCTTCCGTCCCGCCCGCCGTCTGGAAATTTATCCGGCTTAGAAGGGGAGCGCGCCGCCGACTGGAAATTCCTCCGGGCGGAGCGTTGGCAGAAGGGCCGCTGGAAACCCATCCGGGCCCACGTTAGGGGGAGAGCGCCCGCCGTCTGGAAATACTTTCGAGCGGGGCGCAGGCGCACCGAAAGGGGCCGTCTGAAAAACCCGCCTTGGAGTCCAAGAAAAATAAATTCTGTGGGAACTCTGGGCCGCTGAGTATCCCCCGGCAAGAGTCACTTCCTCACACGCAATATTGGTAGTTAATTTAGTTGGTGGTGCTTTTTCTGCGACTGCAGAAATTGTAGCTCTGCTAGTTGTTGGAGCTTCATTCATTGATGCCGGCGGTGGTGGGGTTTGACATTGCTAGCTCCATGATGCAGGAGTTGGGGTGAGCAAGAGGTGACTCTCTTGCTGTCGACTGTCATAGAGCCGAGTTGCTCTTTGTCGACTTCTTATTTTCATCGATATCGCGAGTTGAGAAATAAGAATAACAGGCGTTTCTTGGGTTTACGGAGCTTCTACGCTCATTCTTTTGATCGCTGCTCATTTTTCGAGCTTATTATGCGTGGCACTTATTTGTTGAAATTAAATAAGCACTTGTGTTAATCATAACACTAGTTATGATTATATTTTCCTTTGTTTTTGATTTGTTAGCGTCTTTTCGCACTGTTTGGTATATAAAGTATAATATTCTTTAAGTTTTCACTATTGAATCCGCTTTTTTGAATTTTTTACCGGAGCTCACGCGAGACCACGTCCGCCCTATGCGGGAGTCGAAATTGAAATGATTGCGGATATGTGCCTCAAAGTGGCTCACACGGTCCATTGTCGCAATAAACTTTCTCTTGGCTATAGCGACGGCGCACAATGGACGGAAAGATATTTTTGGGTTGCAAAAATCATAACTCTTGAACCAGTTGAGATATTTTCATAATTTTTTTTTTAAATGAAAGGTTGTTTTAGTACCTTTCGTTTGAGTGGTCATACTATATGGTGTGATTAATAGTAGATTTAATACTCGAAAATTAATGTTTTTTGAATCAGTTTTCTCAATTTTTATCCAATTTCGAACAATACTTTTCATTTGTTTTCTCTTAAAATACTAATATGGTAAATATTTAATTTTTTAAAAACAAAATAAATAAATTTTAAAGAAAAACAATTTTTTTTTTTTTTTATTTTTCTTTTTGACCAATTTGTTATTGTTTATGCACTTTTTGTTCAAAATAATCATTCAATTTTACATCATTTAATATTTTTGAAGAATATTTATTTATTATAAATTCATTTCAAATCATTAAGTGTCCTTACAAAGTCAGGAATTGAAAAACAAGCCGCCAATACAGGAAAAATGTATGCCCGCCATACAATTTCGTACTGCGCAGCGACTGTGCTTGTAGCAGAATTTGTATGAAGCCGCCCGTTTTTTACGCTGAGTTGAAAGTATCTTTTGCCTTGGAATTCCTTGGGGGCAGATTGGGGCAGCCGATCTTTTTTAAATGTGATAAAGAACATATTCAAGAACAACACCTCATTCGCCAAACCAATAATAAAGCGTAATAACATTTTTGACATTCCATCAAAGTTGAAAAATAGGTGAAAATTAGTACTTCGGTAAAACAGGTATGCCTGCACGTGCAAAAGATATTATGAGTTTATTTTTTCTAATTTTTACCGAGATTAGATGACCCTTTCGATAGAGACCATAACCATGTAACATACAACGAATGTTTGTTGGGAGCGAGCAGATGTTATTGTGAGAGCAGAGGAATGCACGCGCTTGTTCCGGCTCCAAATTAGTTCGGTAGTTGGGTGTGGGCGTAAGAGAAAAAGCTGCTTTCGCATAGGCTCGAGTAATTCATTATATTCGCTAATTATATGCATTCGCGTGCAGGGGTAGGGGAAGAGAAAAAAAAGAGAGAGGGGACAGACCAAAGAGAGACAAAGAAAAGAGTGTGTGGCAGAAGGCAGCTTGTTGTGGATGCTGAGTTGTTGTTTAGCACCCATTATCCCCACCCTACCTTGATCGCTTGCTACAGCCACGGCTGGCGATCCCTTATACAAGCTACCCTACGTTCGGGACATCCTTCAGGATAAGCATGGCTTCCAATAACAAAACCAGTTTAGCTCGACTTCATCATTATAATTTTATTTCCTATAATATTCATAATTTTCTTCTAATATTAGTTTTAATTAAAAATTATTTAAGTTTATTTAATATATTTCTATTCATTTTTCGTTTAACTGACTAATTTATTGGCGAGGAGAAATATTAAAAAAAACTGCTGTGAAAATTAGAAAGTTAGGTAAATGTAGGTATAATATAAATAATTATAAGTGCAAATAAAGAATACGAGGGCATATTCAAAAATAGTTTTTATAATATTAACGATAATTTCTTCGTATTAAGAAATGTTTAAAATATTAGCAAAGTTAGTTTTAATTCAAATGCAAACAATTATTAATCTGACCGAAATAGATTTCTTTCAGTGTATGCCATCATACTAAAAGTTTTTCCTAAAGAGAGGAAATATTTAATTTAATCATAAGCACACACCGCCAGAAACGCTGGATACAAAAGGTCATTCGAGATATTACATTTATTTTAACACTCGAATACCAATTACTCATCGAGTACAAATTATTATTAATTAAATTATTTAACTATAAAAGAATTCATTTAATTGTATTAATAATTAACTTCATTAATTTCAAAAAGTTCGTCGCTCAGTGTAGCGAAAGCTATGCAAAAGAGGAAGAGAAGATGCACCTGCATTTGGATTCTCGTTAAAGCTCAAAGTGCTGAATCGCTGAATAAGCTCGCGATCAAAGAGTGTCAAAACGCATTTACTTTATGCAAATTAATTAGGAGCTGAATAAAGGCTTATCAGGCCACGAAAGTCGGGAGCAAAACAAAGACGATAAATTGCATGCATGGGTTTATCACTTACATTTTGGCTGCAGCTCCAACGTCGAAAGATCTTTGGACGGCGGGTCAGCTGAAATAAACTCTTATCGGGTTTTATGTTTTGCTACCGAGGTTGTTATTGTTTTATTTTTGGCTGATACTCCGTGCACCTTTTTATTTTTATTTAATTCATATTAAAGGTTTGCACTGATGATTTTAGATTGAGGGAGGGTTTCACTATTTATGTTTTAGGTTTTCACTTCGCTTTTAATTTTTCCCGCAGGTTCTTTTTGATATTTCATTTTTCACTCGGCCAATATATTTTAAAATAAATTTTCGAAAGGAAAACCAACTCTTTTTCTTTACGTGAAATTATTAAAGGAGAAAAACCAGAACTAACCTAAATTTCTACTACTAACTTAACTAAGGCATATTGCCGCGATGCTCAGCTACATTTGCTGAGCCTGATTTAGGTTCGGATTATGGGACTCGACTGTTAATGAATTTGATTTCTTATGACTGTTGTTGTTGTTGCACTAACACACGTGCCTCGCTGGGGTTAGGGTCGGCCGAGGCCTCAAAAAATATATAAAAAAATGGGTTTTGATCGGCCGGCTCTAAATAGATCGCTCTAGCCTTATATTGGCACTTATATTTCTTTAACTGTGGATTAACGCGTCTCTATCGATGGATGGGTGTCACTTTGTTCCGCGAGGGGTTATGGACGACTCTGCTGCCACCAAAAAAGCACAAGAATAAATTAGGCACTGCACTGCTGCTGTTGTTGCGCTGATCTCGCGCGTCGAGTTAAGGGCTTGTGAAGCTTGGTAGTTGGACATATGCACTGCCTTGAGGAGCCCCGATGCCTTGGGTTTGGTGGCGCCTCAAGCACGTGTCTCGGCCGATGCGGACCCACCAAATTAGGTAAAAGCCGCCGAATTTTTGGGAGGAAAAATTATAGCACTTGGTGCCAATCCTATAAAAAGGTTTATTGAATTAATTTTTATGGCCAACCGTGTGCCAAAAATAAGATAATTACCCTGGCACTTAATCAAGTTTATATGTTTTAGAATAGGCTCTCCTGAGCACGTCCGTTCTGATCGCTGGTCTGATTGAAAAGAATGGACCAAGCTTCGGACGGATATAGCTCAGGTCGGGCGGAAATTTGGGGCTCGTGAAAGCTTTTTCCATTATCGGGAGCGACTCTATTATCTTCCCGATTATCTCCCGAGCATTACTACTGGAAGCTTAGGTTTTGCCATTCACCGATCGCCGCCTAATTTGGGTTACAGTGTCGACTTTTGGGCTAAGAGTAATTTATTTATTTATTACCCAAGCGCCACTACAAATCCCCCCCACCAAACTCACACTTGGGGTGTATTCATTTAAACCACAAGGGTGAGCAACGCTTGGGAGACTTATTGTTTGATATCCTTTGCAAGATAGGTTCCTACGTAACGACCTTGCAAGTCTTCAATCTCATAGTAGCAGTTACCCTTTCTTCTGCGAATTCTGCCTTTTATGAAAGTTGGAGCCAGTTTGGCATTAAACCCACGTACGAAGTTACTTTGCTGGAAGTTTCTCCTGTAAATTTCTTGGCCCGGGGTGAACTGAACATCCCTGCTGCGTAGATTGTAAACCTTCTCATTACGTTGCTGCTGTCGTTGCGTGCTCTGCTTAGCCGCATTACGAATCAGCTCAAAAGAATCATCCCTTTTAAAACTTAGTGTCCGATCATCCAGCATATTAAGATTCCGCAGAAGTTGATAAGTTTCTCCATTGGTTATCATGCTTTGGCCGAATACTACCTGATAGGGACTGCAGTTGATGGCTGAGTGTCTACTACCTCGAAGTGCGCAGGAGATATGACTTAACTTTTCATCCCACTTAGACTGATCAGTTTCGAGATAGGACTTGATTGCAGCGAGGGCCGATCGATTAACTCTTTCTGACGCATTGACTTGGGGTGAATACACAGCCGTATAGGAGTGCTTAATATTATACTTCTGAAGCAATGAATTAAACAGATGCGACTTAAATTGCACTCCGTTATCTGAAACGATTACTTCGGGAACCCCAAAACAATGAAAGAGGTCTTCTTCCAAAAACTTACTATGGCCTCTGCTGTAAATTTCTTGACCGCTTTCAAAAATGGAAATTTCGAACAGTGGTCCAGTACAACGAAAATACCAACATTACCTGCCTTACTTCTAGGATAAGGACCTAAAAATCTACATACAGCTTTTGAAAAGGTCTTGGCGTACTGTAGACTTTACCCATTGGAGGTCGCAACGTTCTATTTGGGTGTTTCATGCTTTTGCAGATACTACATTGGTTAATGTAATCTTTTACATCGGTCACTAAATTTGGCCAAAAGAAATATCTACGAATTTTTCGAGAGTTTTATTTATGCCACTATGAGCAGATAGAGGGTCATCATGGTTGGCCTTTAGTACTTCTCCTACAAGAGATCTAGGTAACCATAGTTTCCAACACATATCATCAGATACTTGTTCTCCCGTCACATGTTCTGATCGTCGATATATGTAATTATCAATGACTTTAACGTCCGGCATTCTGGCTTGATTTGCGATGACTTTTTCCTTGATTGCCTTATATTCACCTGAATTGAAATGATCAGATTGTAAATCTATAAACTTATGCATCTCAACCGCTGACAAATCTTCCGTATGAACCCTCGATAGAGCATCTGGAACAATGTTGTGGATTCCCTTACGGTGAAAAATCTTAAAATCAAAGCCTTGTAGCTTGAGGGCCCATCGAGCTAATCTAGAACTTAGGTCTGATTGGGACATCAGCCATTTCAATGACGCGTGATCTGTAATTATGGAAAACTCCTGCCCTTCAATGTATGCTCGAAATTTTTTTACGCTTAGAACGGCCGCCAAACACTCTTTCTCAGTTACTGAGTAATTTCGTTGACACTGGTTCAACTTCCGAGACATATATGCAATCGGCACGTCATTGCCTTCCCGATCTTTCTGCATTAACACACCACC
Organism: Drosophila bocqueti; assembly: GCA_018151655.1. Taxonomy (NCBI): domain Eukaryota; kingdom Metazoa; phylum Arthropoda; class Insecta; order Diptera; family Drosophilidae; genus Drosophila; species Drosophila bocqueti. The sequence continues at coordinate 14,308 of JAECXF010000036.1, forward strand.
AATGCCCGTGTGACTTGCATCGCAGTGTATACTGAATGGCAACTCAAAATTAGGGCTATGAAGTACTGGAGCCTCTACCATGAGCTTCTTGAGGTGCTCAAAAGCTTCCTGAGCTTCGTCACTCCACAGAAATTTGCGCTTTTGCTTCAATGTATCTGTGATTGGAGCAGCCACACCCGCATAATTGGGAATAAACTTGTGATACCATCCGGTCATGCCGAGAAATCGACGAACTTGCTTAATAGACCGAGGCACAGGGAATTCATTGATGGCTTGCACCTTTTCTGGGTCGGTCTTAATAGTTCCATACCCAATAACATGCCCCAGATACTTTACTTATTTAAGACAGAATTTACTCTTCTCAACATTTATAGTTAAACCTGCCTCCTGAAGTCGTTTAGCAAGCGATTTTAGCACCTGCAAGTGTTTCGGATAGGTGTCAGAAATAACTAACAGATCATCCAAATAGATAAATATTTCATTTCGAAGCTCTGGCGGTATAACCTTATCCATGAGCTTGGACATAGTTTGTGGCGCGTTTGATAAACCAAATGGCATGACTGTGAAGTGATACAGTGGCCTTCCTGGTACTGTAAACGCAGTCTTTTCTCGCGCACTATCTTTTAACGGAATTTGCCAATAGGCATCTTTGAGGTCGATACTCGAAATGTATTGTGCTTTCGGTAGTCGACTAAGAATTCCTTCGATCAAAGGCATTGGATATGCATTCTTGACTGTGACTTCATTAACTTTCCTACAGTCAATACACAAGCGAACTTTTCCAGGCTTCCGTACGAGAACTACTGGTGATGACCAGGGACTGTCTGATTCTTCTATAACTCCCAAAGCGAGCATCCTATCAAGTTCTTCGTACATTAATTTTTCCACTGCTGGAGAAACCGAATAATGCCGCTGTTTAATCGGTTTGGATTCGCCTACGTCAATATCGTGGGATAACCAACATGTTTTACCTAATCCTTTCTTTGCGAATGAAGGGAAATGTTCTATAGCCCTGGCCAGTTCCGTGACTTGGACTTCAGATAACTTCAAGCAAGAAGGATCATCTCTAGACAATGAAGATACACTCGGCTTAAGAGTTTGGTTTGCTAGGAACACTGGCAACAGATTATAGCTTCTCCAAAATTCGATGCCTAAGTAAAGGTCTTGCTGCAAGGTAGGTACTACATAGAACTTTAACTCCCTTGTTTCTCCTTGGAAACAGACATCGGTAGTAATTTTTCCTATAATTGGCTGTCTAGCTCCGTCTGCTGTACGAACATTGGCATAAACTGGACTAATTCCTACTTGCATGGAAGGTAGGTCCTTCGCAAACTGTCCTCCTATACAGTTAATGCTTGCCCCAGTGTCCATAAACCACTTAGCGTCCTGCCTAATAGTGTAACCTGTGCAAAAGGCCTATAATCCTTTGACGTATCAATTACTGAAGATAATATAGCGCATTGATTAAGTTTGTACCTTCGCTTGTATTCAATTCTACGAGCCCTATTTCGATTTGACTCCGTTTGAATCTGACAAACTTCTTGTTTGTGCACCTTTTGGTGCAAAGGTAAAGTTGGTTGATTTTGAAAGTCCGGTGGAAAAGGAATTGAGTAACCGTCCGTTACTCGGTGTTGGTTGCTTTCGAAACCATCCGTTTGCGTGCATTGTTCAACAGTGCACGCCCTCCTAAGTTTTTTGAACCATTGCAACTGCTACAGCTGGGTTTGTAAGTGTCTGGCTTTCCACATCCGTAGCAAAACACCCGTCTGTCCCCAATGCATTCCTGATATCTATGTCCAGAAATTCCACAGTTCCAACAAGTCAAGTTTATGGCTGCCAATTCTTCATCCTCTGCCTCACTTTCCGCTATTTCATTTACGGATTCATTGGATGTTACCAGTTCGTGAACTTGCCGACGAGGAGAAGGTCGAGCAGTGTTAGTATTAGTCTTCGGCAAGGCTTGCAAAAATCGTTCCCGAGTTTGTACTACCTTAGAAGCTAATTGACGAAAAGTAATTTTTGCTCAGTACTTCTAATATGGAAGATTCGGCCAACGGCTGTACTAGTTTGTCGGCTAGAATAGTTATAGCCTGATTATCAAAAGGTTCGTTCGGCCTTTGCTTTCTTTGCGTCATCGCTGCGCGGATCTCTAAGTCGCTCCTGCTATCTTTAAATTGTGCACGGAGAGCTAGTTTTAAGCCTGGCCAGGTAACCTGTTCTACAGTTTTGTGGTAGCGCCAAAACCATTCATTAGCACTCCCATCAAATAAGTTACTTGCGTAACGAGCTACTAATGCGAGATTTCCATCAAGAGATTGCAATGTAAGTGCTTCTACTCGATAGATAAACTCGTCGACTGGAACACTCGCATGTCCTGAGAAGCGGATTTTCCAGTTAGAGATAATTTGTCCTATGCGGTCGGGTCTTAACTCTTGTGATGGTAGAGATGCTGACTGTGAAAATATATCCCGTTGACAGTTTCTACCTCTTAAATCTCTTCTTCCTGAAGCTGGCGTTTGTTCAAAACTTTGTTGAACTTCTTGCTCGTCATCAGCTCGAGTGGTCAACCTCTGAAAGCTGTCTTCAATTGTACGCGCTAAGCGCTGAGTCTGGTCGCTCAGTGCTCCTGCTATTGCAGCACCGATAACTTGCTGCAAATTTGTAGCTAATGTTTCCGAGTTATTCGTATTAGAACCACTTCCGGCTCGAACCCGTTCTTCTATACTGACATTTCCCACACCTGCATCTGTCTGTTGTCCACTAAATCCAGCTGTATCCCCTTCTTCTAAAAGACTAGCATATGACGCTTGTAGGGTTACCTGGCATATGGGACATATCTTTTTGTTCCCTAATCGTGAGGCAAAGCACACACGATGAAATGCGTGATTACACGAAGTTATATACAACTGTGCATGGAACTCTATCATTTGAGCACAGATATTGCAACGCTGTTTTTCAGCTGCCGCTGCAGTGCTAACATTTTCACAACTATGGCTCACTGGCATTGTGATAATGTATCCACTCCACTTTAAAATATAATATATCAAATAATATCTCAATATAGCGATAATATAAATTCGAGAAAACTAAGAAAACAAGAAATCAAAATCAGAAATTTGTGTATTTATTATACTGGAAACCATTACTTTTTCCCTAGTCAGTCCTATAACCTGCCACAAGAAAATACAGAAAAATTGAAAGAAGAAGAAAAAGAGTGTACTGTGCTATTCCAGCATTATTATTAAGCTACCTAGGCCGTAGACTTTCTCCACGTAAAAACCCAGTCCCCACCTAATAACTGAAGTTTGCACAGCATTACTAGTTCCTTACAATGGCAAGGCAGTAGATTTTATCCACATGTAACCTTTTCTCCAATTGTAACTGTTCCATTGACTTTCCGAAGGAATGATGTCTGTAACAGCATAAAAGCGTAGAATCTATCCACTGTGCCCTTTTATCGCACGTTCATTCATCATCAGGAAATCAACGTCTCAAAGAATACAACTTCCCAAAAAATCTGGACTCAAACCATTTTTCGAGCCTAACCTACTATATATGGTGAGTCTAGCAGATCAAAGAAAGCCGCAAGGAAAGAAAATAGACACCTACTAGCTTAGTTTTCCGGACTTAAACCATTTTTGAGCCTAACCTACATATATGGTAAGTCTAGCAGAATCCAGGCAGCAGAGTGTAAGAGGAAGAGAAGGAGGATGATCGTCTGGTGTAGTTGACGACGTTTTGGTGTTAACCGGTTGGTTTGGGCCAGCCGGAAAAAGGCCCCACTACGTTGGGCGCCAGATATAATTATTAAATAAAATAAATAAGTATGTAACATACAACGAATGTTTGTTGGGAGCGAGCAGATGTTATTGTGAGAGCAGAGGAATGCACGCGCTTGTTCCGGCTCCAAATTAGTTCGGTAGTTGGGTGTGGGCGTAAGAGAAAAGCTGCTTTCGCATAGGCTCGAGTAATTCATTATATTCGCTAATTATATGCATTCGCGTGCAGGGGGTAGGGGAAGAAAAAAAAAGAGAGAGGGGACAGACCAAAGAGAGACAAAGAAAAGAGTGTGTGGCAGAAGGCAGCTTGTTGTGGATGCTGAGTTGTTGTTTAGCACCCATTATCCCCACCCTACCTTGATCGCTTGCTACAGCCACGGCTGGCGATCCCTTATACAAGCTACCCTACGTTCGGGACATCCTTCAGGATAAGCATGGCTTCCAATAACAAAACCAGTTTAGCTCGACTTCATCATTATAATTTTATTTCCTATAATATTCATAATTTTCTTCTAATATTAGTTTTAATTAAAAATTATTTAAGTTTATTTAATATATTTCTATTCATTTTTCGTTTAACTGACTAATTTATTGGCGAGGAGAAATATTAAAAAAACTGCTGTGAAAATTAGAAAGTTAGGTAAATGTAGGTATAATATAAATAATTATAAGTGCAAATAAAGAATACGAGGGCATATTCAAAAATAGTTTTTATAATATTAACGATAATTTCTTCGTATTAAGAAATGTTTAAAATATTAGCAAAGTTAGTTTTAATTCAAATGCAAACAATTATTAATCTGACCGAAATAGATTTCTTTCAGTGTATGCCATCATACTAAAAGTTTTTCCTAAAGAGAGGAAATATTTAATTTAATCATAAGCACACACCGCCAGAAACGCTGGATACAAAAGGTCATTCGAGATATTACATTTATTTTAACACTCGAATACCAATTACTCATCGAGTACAAATTATTATTAATTAAATTATTTAACTATAAAAGAATTCATTTAATTGTATTAATAATTAACTTCATTAATTTCAAAAGTTCGTCGCTCAGTGTAGCGAAAGCTATGCAAAAGAGGAAGAGAAGATGCACCTGCATTTGGATTCTCGTTAAAGCTCAAAGTGCTGAATCGCTGAATAAGCTCGCGATCAAAGAGTGTCAAAACGCATTTACTTTATGCAAATTAATTAGGAGCTGAATAAAGGCTTATCAGGCCACGAAAGTCGGGGAGCAAAACAAAGACGATAAATTGCATGCATGGGTTTATCACTTACATTTTGGCTGCAGCTCCAACGTCGAAAGATCTTTGGACGGCGGGTCAGCTGAAATAAACTCTTATCGGGTTTTATGTTTTGCTACCGAGGTTGTTATTGTTTTATTTTTGGCTGATACTCCGTGCACCTTTTTATTTTTATTTAATTCATATTAAAGGTTTGCACTGATGATTTTAGATTGAGGGAGGGTTTCACTATTTATGTTTTAGGTTTTCACTTCGCTTTTAATTTTTCCCGCAGGTTCTTTTTGATATTTCATTTTTCACTCGGCCAATATATTTTAAAATAAATTTTCGAAAGGAAAACCAACTCTTTTTTCTTTACGTGAAATTATTAAAGGAGAAAAACCAGAACTAACCTAAATTTCTACTACTAACTTAACTAAGGCATATTGCCGCGATGCTCAGCTACATTTGCTGAGCCTGATTTAGGTTCGGATTATGGGACTCGACTGTTAATGAATTTGATTTCTTATGACTGTTGTTGTTGTTGCACTAACACACGTGCCTCGCTGGGGTTAGGGTCGGCCGAGGCCTCAAAAAATATATAAAAAAATGGGTTTTGATCGGCCGGCTCTAAATAGATCGCTCTAGCCTTATATTGGCACTTATATTTCTTTAACTGTGGATTAACGCGTCTCTATCGATGGATGGGTGTCACTTTGTTCCGCGAGGGGTTATGGACGACTCTGCTGCCACCAAAAAAGCACAAGAATAAATTAGGCACTGCACTGCTGCTGTTGTTGCGCTGATCTCGCGCGTCGAGTTAAGGGCTTGTGAAGCTTGGTAGTTGGACATATGCACTGCCTTGAGGAGCCCCGATGCCTTGGGTTTGGTGGCGCCTCAAGCACGTGTCTCGGCCGATGCGGACCCACCAAATTAGGTAAAAGCCGCCGAATTTTTGGGAGGAAAAATTATAGCACTTGGTGCCAATCCTATAAAAAGGTTTATTGAATTAATTTTTTATGGCCAACCGTGTGCCAAAAATAAGATATTTACCCTGGCACTTAATCAAGTTTATATGTTTTAGAATAGGCTCTCCTGAGCACGTCCGTTCTGATCGCTGGTCTGATTGAAAAGAATGGACCAAGCTTCGGACGGATATAGCTCAGGTCGGGCGGAAATTTGGGGCTCGTGAAAGCTTTTTCCATTATCGGGAGCGACTCTATTATCTTCCCGATTATCTCCCGAGCATTACTACTGGAAGCTTAGGTTTTGCCATTCACCGATCGCCGCCTAATTTGGGTTACAGTGTCGACTTTTGGGCTAAGAGTAATTTATTTATTTATTACCCAAGCGCCACTACAACCATGCCGGTCGGTTACATATTTTACCTAAAAATCGACCGCAAATTCAGAATTTTTCTAAAAAACGACATGCTTGTTTTGCAACCGAAAAGAGGTTCAACTTTGAACACGTGTAACTTCTAAAATAATAAACCGATTTGAATAATTTTTTGGATTCAACCCTTTTGAACTATTATCTGTCGAATGCAATAACATCCGTTGTCATCAAAAAGTTGATTTTTGCAACGTATCTGTATCTTTCCGTCCGTTGTGCGGCGTCTTGAGCCATTTTTGTAGTCGACCGAGTGAGTGTTGACGAGGGACCTGTGCTGATATTTAAGGATTTTCTGCTATTAGCCCTGTGTTGGCCAGGGCCGGGGATATGCGAACTTGGATCTATCTAAGCTAATTAATGGAATCGGATGTGGTTTCTTATCCTCTCCTATTGGCATACTCGCACTCGGACTGCGCGGCTGGCAGAGTTGAAAAAATGAGTAGAAATGATAACGGTCGAACTGGATCTAAAGGAGCAGTTGAGTAACAAAAACAAATGGTTTTTGCACACAATATATGAAATTAATTATTGGCACGAATTGTGGCGCTAATTAATTAATTTAATACACTGTAATTTGTTGCATTGAAAATAGCGACACAGTTTAATAAAAAACGCAAAAAAAAAAACTAGAGAATTCCTGAGAAATACTGAATGCACGGTATCCAGAGAGAAGAAAACTGTTGCAAAGCAGTGAGAGAGAGCGAGAGGCAAATATTTTGAAACAGCTTGTCTCCTAGGTCTGTTTCAAAGGGTGGTATCCAGTACAGGTTTGAAAATACTAGAAAGTGGCATGGCTATGAGCAATCCAAGGCAGGCGCAGCCGCCGGAACGCATGTCAATAGCTTTGGGGCAATTATTAATCTAAAACAAATCATAAAAAGATGAATGTGTTTATTGTTTCAATTTTTGGCGGTTGTCCTCAAAGTATGACCGCATCATAGGCCTTAAAAAAATGCCGAACTACAAGTAGAACGAGCGGTCACACTTCAAAAGAATAAACATTTTTGCGCTGCGTGACAACTTTATTTGCTGGATACTGAGCCGAACAAAGAAAAGATCGCGCCAGAGTATGGCCACTCTGCACGAGGGCGACGTCCCACAGTGGCGCATTAGATACATTAGGGTTTCAAAAATCATAACTGTTGAACCAGTTGAGATATTTTCATAATTCTTTTTTTAAATGAAAGGTAATTTTAGTACCTTTCGATTAAGTGGTCATACTATAAATAGTAGATTTTATAATCAAAAATGAATCATTTTTGAGGCCGTTTTCTCAATTTTTATCCAATTTCGAACAATACTTTTCATTTGTTTTCTCTGAAAATACTCATATGGTGCATATTTAATATTTTAAAAACAAAATAAATAAATTTAAAAGAAAAAAAAATATTGTTTTTGAACATTTTCCTTTTTGACAAATTTTCTAATATTTATGTACATTTTGTTTAAAATAATCTTCCAAATTTACATCATTTAATATTTTTGAAGAATAATTAATCATTATACATTCATTTCAAATCATTAAGTGTCCTTACAAAGTCAGGAATTGAAAAACATGCCGCCAATACAAGAAAAAATGTATGCCCGCCATACAATTTCGTACTGCGCAGCGACTGTGCTTGGAGCAGTATTTGCACGAAACAGCGCGTTTTTTACGCTGAGTTGAAAGTATCTTCTGCCTTGGAAATTCGGGGTGGGACGCCGGGGGACCCGATATTTTTTGAATATGTTAAAGAACATATTCAGGAACAACACCTCATACGCCAAACCAATCAGTCGGCGTAAGTTCTATTTTTTATTTTCCATCAAAGTTGAAAAATAGGTAAAAAATTAGTACTTCGGGTATGCCTTTTCGTGCAAAAAATATTATAATTTCATTCTACCTTGGTTTTACAAAGATTTGATGAGCCTTTCGATAGAGACTATAGCCATGCCGGTCGTTTACATATTATACCTAAAAATCTACCTCAAAGTCCGAATTTTTCTCAAAAACGATTAACTTTTTTTGCAACCCAAAAAAGGTTCAACTTTGAACACGTGTAACTTCTTAAATAATAAACCGATTTGAATACTTTTTTGGATTCAACCCTTTTGAACTATTGCCTGTCGAATATAAACAATAACAAATTTTTCGATCCGTTGTCATCAAAAAGTTGATTATTGTATAGTATCTGTATCTTTTGCGCCATTTCGGCAACGGCGACGCGAATGTTGTCCTTCAAAGCTTGAATTGTCGCTGGCTTGTCCACATAACACTTGTCTTTGACAGGGCCCCACAAATAATAATCCAACGGTGTCAAATCACAGCTCCGAGGCGGCCAAACGACATCAGAATGTCGGCTGATAATTCGGTCTCCGAAAACAGTGCGCACAAGATCGATCGTAGCGTTGGCTGTGTGGCACGGAGCGCCGTCTTGCTGGAACCAAATGTTGTCCAAGTCCTCCTCTTCGATTTCCGGGAAGAACCAATCCGTTAACATGGCGCGTCGCCGTTGCCGAAATACGGCCGCAAACAATCGGAAATGTCCTCAAAAATTGGGTCGGCCGTATGGCGTACTGCAAGGCCAGCCGAGGCACCCATTTGAACGAACTTGTATTCCATAAGTGACCGGAAGGATTGAACTTTAATATGTAAAAATAAATTTTATGATCGGATGAACCGTTTTTGTTTTATTGCATTAAAAAAAAAAAAGTTACGTGGCGGACCCTGTACATATGTACATATGTATATAAGTTAACACGGGCCAACGAGCTAGACCAGTTGGCTCAGTGCACGAAATATAATACCATTACGTTAAAGTGCTGACCCCAGCATCGGGCCGGAAACCCGTGCGCAGCCGGCAATCACGACATATTTGCGTGGCCGCTGCGAGTCTTTTGTTAGCTGTAAGATTCATTTTTATATTCAGTTTATGCTTGACTTTAATAAAGAGCGGCTGCTCGTCAACATTATTACTCCGACTGAACGTCGCAAAATATACTTGTATTAATTACTCTACCAGACCACAAGGCTGGTAGTTAAAAGAGGAAAGTTCCTCTCACCCTAATATCTTGGACAGCAGCGAGGGAACCCCCCTGCCAACCCAATCATAATAACTGGCGCCCAACCAGTGGTAAAAAAACCACCACCCACCACCACCATCACCAACACCGCCCACACAGCTACTAAATTTGCGGCAAAGCAAAAGACAGCGGCGCGGGAAAAGTGAAGGGAATTAGTGACAAAATAACACACACACCAAAAACAAAAAATTATGTGAGTGGGAACCGATGCTAAACGCATTTTAAGTCTGTGAAATATTTAAAAAAAATATATAATAATAAAAGAATTATTAATCCAACAGATACGCTAAAACATGGTCTCGCATCAATGTGAACAAAAACAAAAATCGTATAATTGTCTTTTATAACAGCGCATACGTTCGCTTTTCATTTATTGTTGTTGTTTTGTGTTTCCATTCGGTTCAAGCGCGACATTCGGCGCTGCAGCCTTTGTCTTTAGTTGTTGTTTGTTTGGCTTTGGTCAACTGCTGCCCACACAGGCAGCTTTTGCATACCTAAGCGAATTGGACTGCTCATGCAGCCCAGTTTCTCACAGTATAGGAATAGTACACCATACTCCACGGACTCAGAGTCCGATTGTGAAAATCAGCCTTCCCCTCTAAGACGTGCTACCGCGAATCCCCCTACAATGGCGATAGACCCAGAACAACAACAATAAATCAAATCTTACAAACTCACAAAAATATTCAAATTGACACCAGCCATTTATACGAGACACTGTTGGCTAGGAATAGAGTGCTAATTATGGAATTACAGAAGCCCAAATATCCTAGATCACGCAGACTTAAAATCAGTTTGGCTGAAAGAACCCACCGATACCCCCATAGGGGATCTTATGTCCGCATCGTCCGTAAAAATACTGCAATCTCCTAACATGATACACTTTATCATCAAATTTCCCAGAATAAAATTATCTTGCAAAAAGGTCACTATTTTCCCAGTCACTAGCAAAGGAGTTATGCTGCGGATAACCGACAACATGGTAGCGAAGTGTGGTGAAGTAGTCCACACAATCAAAAATTGCATCCCAACATCGGGGGCTACCTTTTGCCAGCTATCAACGGAAAGCTCATGCGCCAGGGAACTACATGCAGGCGTCCTAGCGCATTGCGAGTCACAGCCAAGTGACCTACACCCGCTCACCCGCGTGGATGAGGGTATCATCATCATCAACGACCGGCCAGCCAGGGTCACGGTAGACAACGAAACAGAAGTCTACCTACGCGGCACACATCTCATCACCTTCAACGATCGCGTCGTGATAAATGACACCACCTTTATAAATCACGACAAGGCCCAAACAAGAGCTCCAGGGGTAGCGAGTTCCCCATCATTGAATATCACCGCCAACAGAGATATTCTGAGCCTCCCCTACCTTCACCAGCTAAGTGAACGTAACCTGGAGTTCATCAAAGAGTTCGGGAGAGAAATTGATACCAATCATCATCATCGCATAATATTTATCGCAGCAGCGATTTGTTGTGCATTGGTTTGCATCGGCATCACCTGTCTACGGTACATCGGAGCGCGGAGATCTGCAATCCAGTTAAACGGGATGATCGCTGAATTAGGACCAACCGAGGACGGCCGCAATCTTGAAGGGGGGATAGTTAACACGGGCCAACGAGCTAGACCAGTTGGCTCAGTGCACGAAATATAATACCATTACGTTAAAGTGCTGACCCCAGCATCGGGCCGGAAACCCGTGCGCAGCCGGCAATCACGACATATTTGCGTGGCCGCTGCGAGTCTTTTGTTAGCTGTAAGATTCATTTTTATATTCAGTTTATGCTTGACTTTAATAAAGAGCGGCTGCTCGTCAACATTATTACTCCGACTGAACGTCGCAAAATATACTTGTATTAATTACTCTACCAGACCACAAGGCTGGTAGTTAAAAGAGGAAAGTTCCTCTCACCCTAAAATCTTGGACAGCAGCGGGGAACCCCCTGCCAACCCAATCTCAATAACTTATATACCAAGAACGATAGAATACAAGATTGCGCAAAGACGAAGCGAAAAATTTTTCGTTCTGCGCATCTACGTCACAAAGTACTGGTACCAATGAAATTGTTGTTGTGTCTATTGCCTTATAAGGCAATATCCAGTACTTTGTGACGTCACAAACGCTATGCACGAATAACGGACCTGCGCATTGCGCAATCTTGTATTCTATCGTTATTGTATATATACTATGTATATGGAATGCGTAGTTCAAAGATTTTGGTTCTTTATTTGTTGAATTAGGAATTAAATCAAATTAGAAATGTTGGCTGAATCCAGATTCTCGTTTATTGTTTATTGTTGTCATGTATGAAGAAGGAAAACTTGAAGTTTAGGGCGAAGGCGGGAGCATAATAAAGCTCTCTCTCGCTCTTACATACATGTTGAATAAATGATAAGTTATGTTGAAAATTGAAATCGAATCGAGCACACGCATTTTTCGTTCTCGCCGTTCGCCGATTAAAATTAATTATTCTTGCCACCAAAGTTTTTGGTCTTTATTTCTAATAAACTAATTAAAAACTTCAAGTAACTTTAAATAAATTCATAATTTAATCAAATTAATAACTTAAAAAAAAAATTAATTTACGTTTTTTTGTTTTGACCTGGATTTTATAATCATTAGCTTTTTAATTTAATTACTAATATTATTTTAAGTTGTTTAATAATTTTATTTAATAGACAATGAATATTTTAATTTAATGAAGAATGAATAATAAATGTTCTTGGATTTTATTGACGTCTTTTTTTTTTCCTTCCAAAAGAATGAATGGGGACACTGTGCCGGCAAATGCAAAGCTCTTATATGTGTACACTGTACATACATACATATGTAACGGCAGCGGCCCGACAGAACGAAAATAAAACACCGGCACGGACGCTTTGGAGCAAAGTGGACTAAATATACATGTCGACAAATGTGTTTTTTTGTTTTAACTTGATTTCAATTGCCCGTCCGGCAATGCACAAGGCAGCTTGCACCCACGCCAAGCTTTGCGGTTTATACATATGTGTGTATGTACACTTACCAGAAAAACTATGCGTACAAACATGTTTGCCAACTTTAGCTTTAAAAAGAAGTGTTAAATAAAATACATGAAAAATTAATTTTTTTTCAGTAAGTAGTACATTTTATTAGCTTTAATATTATATATTTTTTAAATTTATAGCTATTAAACTTTAGAAAATATAACATATAAAATTTTAACAAACTGGCCTGATTTTCAGTTACAAAAAGTATGCGTACAAAAGCAAAAATCTTTACAAAAAAATTATTTTTATATATATTAGTATGAAGTTGGAAGTCCTTTTTCGTTTAAGGACTTCAGCGAACCAATTTTGCCGTATCTTCGGCCGTTATTTGGTTCCATTCGTCCTGAATGATCCTTTTGAGCATCATCTTCGAAGTAATCGTGTGTTGGCGGATCTTGCGTTCCAATAGGTCCCACAAATGTTCAATGGGATTAAGATCAGGGGATTGCGGTGGCGTTTTTTAATTGATATTTAACATTGTCAAGCAACCACAGTTTGGTATTGCAGGCACAATGTTTTGGATCATTGTACTGTTGAAACCAAAATTGTCTGCCAGTCCCAATTTTTACAGCGCTTGGCAGCAAATGTTGGTTTAAAATCTCGATATATATCTTGTGATCCATTGTTGATTCAATGAATTCAAGATTACCGACTCCACTAGCCGCCATGCATCCCCAAACCATTACACAACCACCACCGTGTTTTACGGTTGGGGCAAGGTTTTGAATATCTAGGGCTGTACAATTTTTTATCTATACAAGCATTCGCCCCTTTATCCCAAATATACAAAATTTGCCTTCGTCACTAAAAATAACTTTTTCCCAGAATTCTGTCGACTTATTTCGAAAGTTTCTGGCAAATTCCATACGCTTGGTTTTGTTAATAGCGGATATTAGTGGCTTCTTCCGAGCAGTACGGCTATTATAGCCTTCTTTCTTAATAATTTTGCGAATGGTATCATCATGAAGGTTCTTTCCAAACTTATCCTTAATATCCTTAGCAATTTGAGATGCTGTTGTCCTTGGATTGACCTTTATTGTCTTAAAAATGCTGTTCTGCTCCCGCTTAGTAAGCTTCGGTGGCCTACCAGAACGGACTCACAGGAACCTGTTAATTTTACGTTTTAAAGAACTCTTTGTACGGAGGAGTGTGTCCTTCCAACAATGCCACCAATTTCCCGAAGGGTTTTGCCCTCAGCTTGTAGCGCCTGATGCAGGGTTTTGGGAAGATTAAGATACTTCCCTGGCGCCATCTAGGGGGTTTAAGCGCTGTGCAGAGCTTTAGGGGGTGCGGATCGAAGCTAATCCGTTAAATGGCTAATCCACATCAAAGGTCAATTGGCAAGTTTCGGCTGCGACCCAAGGGCGCTGGAAAAGGGACAGAGGGTTCCCGCTCAATTCGGGGCGTCTCGAAAGTCATTAGCAATCTTGGCAGTCGGCAGATCAGTTCGTTTTTCCTAGTAAAAATTTAAGTGAAAACGAAAAGTTCCAAAGTGGAAGAAAATAAGAAAAGCGAGTGAAATACCATTCTTATAATATTATATATACTCCGCGTTGCCACAACCAGGGCAAAAGTTATATTTTTTGAGTACCCAGTAATCAGCGCTGAGTCCCCAAGGATAAGCTAAATGAGAAGAGAAATGGTGGCGAGGAATTGTTCTGAAAAGGGACAAATTTTCCTTTAAGGGCTTGGCGCTATATCAAAAGCCCAAATCGGCGATTCTTTGTGTGCCCCAAAACGGAGAAGGAAGAGATTCAGTAGCTCCAGCATCGACACCCAGTTTCGACAGGCCCAGCTTCCAACGACTTCGGCGGCCACCGTCACCGCCGCAGCAGCAGCTTCAGCGGCTTCACCAGTCCCAACGACTTAGGCGGGCGCAGGCGCTTTAGCGGTGGACTCTATAGCAGCAGCAGCGGTATAGACAATTTAGGCGGCACAAGAGAAAAAAAAAGGGATAAGCGGTTAAATTTTGTTGGTGCGCGGAAAGAAAATCGCAATCAAAGGGGATTAGCGGTCAACCTAAGCAAAATGGGAAAAAAGGGGCAAAGTCCAGTTGCCAGCATAGCTTGCTATATACTATGTATATGGAATGCGTAGTTCAAAGATTTTGGTTCTTTATTTGTTGAATTAGGAATTAAATCAAATTAGAAATGTTGGCTGAATCCAGATTCTCGTTTATTGTTTATTGTTGTCATGTATGAAGAAGGAAAACTTGAAGTTTAGGGCGAAGGCGGGAGCATAATAAAGCTCTCTCTCGCTCTTACATACATGTTGAATAAATGATAAGTTATGTTGAAAATTGAAATCGAATCGAGCACACGCATTTTTCGTTCTCGCCGTTCGCCGATTAAAATTAATTATTCTTGCCACCAAAGTTTTTGGTCTTTATTTCTAATAAACTAATTAAAAACTTCAAGTAACTTTAAATAAATTCATAATTTAATCAAATTAATAACTTAGAAAAAAAAATTAATTTACGTTTTTTGTTTTGACCTGGATTTTATAATCATTAGCTTTTTAATTTAATTACTAATATTATTTTAAGTTGTTTAATAATTTTATTTAATAGACAATGAATATTTTAATTTAATGAAGAATGAATAATAAATGTTCTTGGATTTTATTGACGTCTTTTTTTTCCTTCCAAAAGAATGAATGGGGACACTGTGCCGGCAAATGCAAAGCTCTTATATGTGTACACTGTACATACATACATATGTAACGGCAGCGGCCCGACAGAACGAAAATAAAACACCGGCACGGACGCTTTGGAGCAAAGTGGACTAAATATACATGTCGACAAATGTGTTTTTTTTGTTTTAACTTGATTTCAATTGCCCGTCCGGCAATGCACAAGGCAGCTTGCACCCACGCCAAGCTTTGCGGTTTATACATATGTGTGTATGTACACTTACCAGAAAAACTATGCGTACAAACATGTTTGCCAACTTTAGCTTTAAAAAGAAGTGTTAAATAAAATACATGAAAAATTAATTTTTTTTCAGTAAGTAGTACATTTTATTAGCTTTAATATTATATATTTTTTAAATTTATAGCTATTAAACTTTAGAAAATATAACATATAAAATTTTAACAAACTGGCCTGATTTTCAGTTACAAAAAGTATGCGTACAAAAGCAAAAATCTTTACAAAAAAATTATTTTTATATATATTAGTATGAAGTTGGAAGTCCTTTTCGTTTAAGGACTTCAGCGAACCAATTTTGCCGTATCTTCGGCCGTTATTTGGTTCCATTCGTCCTGAATGATCCTTTTGAGCATCATCTTCGAAGTAATCGTGTGTTGGCGGATCTTGCGTTCCAATAGGTCCCACAAATGTTCAATGGGATTAAGATCAGGGGATTGCGGTGGCGTTTTTAATTGATATTTAACATTGTCAAGCAACCACAGTTTGGTATTGCAGGCACAATGTTTTGGATCATTGTACTGTTGAAACCAAAAATTGTCTGCCAGTCCCAATTTTACAGCGCTTGGCAGCAAATGTTGGTTTAAAATCTCGATATATATCTTGTGATCCATTGTTGATTCAATGAATTCAAGATTACCGACTCCACTAGCCGCCATGCATCCCCAAACCATTACACAACCACCACCGTGTTTTACGGTTGGGGCAAGGTTTTGAATATCTAGGGCTGTACAATTTTTTATCTATACAAGCATTCGCCCCTTTATCCCAAATATACAAAATTTGCCTTCGTCACTAAAAATAACTTTTTCCCAGAATTCTGTCGACTTATTTCGAAAGTTTCTGGCAAATTCCATACGCTTGGTTTTGTTAATAGCGGATATTAGTGGCTTCTTCCGAGCAGTACGGCTATTATAGCCTTCTTTCTTAATAATTTTGCGAATGGTATCATCATGAAGGTTCTTTCCAAACTTATCCTTAATATCCTTAGCAATTTGAGATGCTGTTGTCCTTGGATTGACCTTTATTGTCTTAAAAATGCTGTTCTGCTCCCGCTTAGTAAGCTTCGGTGGCCTACCAGAACGGACTCACAGGAACCTGTTAATTTTACGTTTTAAAGAACTCTTTGTACGGAGGAGTGTGTCCTTCCAACAATGCCACCAATTTCCCGAAGGGTTTTGCCCTCAGCTTGTAGCGCCTGATGCAGGGTTTTGGGAAGATTAAGATACTTCCCTGGCGCCATCTAGGGGGTTTAAGCGCTGTGCAGAGCTTTAGGGGGTGCGGATCGAAGCTAATCCGTTAAATGGCTAATCCACATCAAAGGTCAATTGGCAAGTTTCGGCTGCGACCCAAGGGCGCTGGAAAAGGGACAGAGGGTTCCCGCTCAATTCGGGGCGTCTCGAAAGTCATTAGCAATCTTGGCAGTCGGCAGATCAGTTCGTTTTTCCTAGTAAAAATTTAAGTGAAAACGAAAAGTTCCAAAGTGGAAGAAAATAAGAAAAGCGAGTGAAATACCATTCTTATAATATTATATATACTCCGCGTTGCCACAACCAGGGCAAAAGTTATATTTTTGAGTACCCAGTAATCAGCGCTGAGTCCCCAAGGATAAGCTAAATGAGAAGAGAAATGGTGGCGAGGAATTGTTCTGAAAAGGGACAAATTTTCCTTTAAGGGCTTGGCGCTATATCAAAAGCCCAAATCGGCGATTCTTTGTGTGCCCCAAAACGGAGAAGGAAGAGATTCAGTAGCTCCAGCATCGACACCCAGCTTCGACAGGCCCAGCTTCCAACGACTTCGGCGGCCACCGTCACCGCCGCAGCAGCAGCTTCAGCGGCTTCACCAGTCCCAACGACTTAGGCGGGCGCAGTCGCTTTAGCGGTGGACTCTATAGCAGCAGCAGCGGTATAGACAAGAGAAAAAAAAAGGGATAAGCGGTTAAATTTTGTTGGTGCGCGGAAAGAAAATCGCAATCAAAGGGGATTAGCGGTCAACCTAACCAAAATGGGAAAAAAGGGGCAAAGTCCAGTTGCCAGCATAGCTTGCTAATTTTCGGCAATTTTGTTGTTGGTCTTGTCGCTCCGTCTCGCACTCCCGCACTTAGAAAATATTAAGCGAGCAATAATCGAAGAGCGCGTCTGCTCAGCGGAAGAAGCTAAAGCGGTCCATTCCGGAAGAGAGGCAGATGAATTAAAGATTAAGTTTTAGTTTTATATTCATTTTTCTTAGTTCATATTTAATAATGAGATTTTGATCCGAAATAAAAAGGGAAGAGTTCTGAAGCCAAGATGGGGAAAGGAGTTAAATGTTTTTAGAGAAGATTAATTGTGGCTTGGTCTCTTGTTTATTTGACTTTAAGTTTGATTTCGTTCGGTGAATGTCGCATGGATTTTTATGCGCATCTGGTGCGTTTCTTTTAATTTCTTTAATTTTATCCCACAGCTAGCATCCGACGAAAGCGCTTTCATCGATGGAAATAATTCTGTGAGTTGTAATGTTCAGATATTTATACTTCATTGCTCGAATACGACGAATCATATAAATGGGCAGTGCACTTAAAAGAAAGTCAAACCAATATTTAGCAGTAGAGTTAGGGGAGCAATTTTTATTAGTAATAAATAACCTTTTATTATGTTCTAAATTTTTGATCTGTTTGCCTCCACCAGCAGGGGATCCCGTAACAGCTTTTAGGGGTCATCCATAATAATGGAATTTCGTGGCACGGATGACCACTGGCAGGGCGGGCGAATTGAGTCCTCAATAAGATCAGAGGACGGCAAACGTTTGTTGTGTGTTAATGAGAGAGTATCCCTTTGTCTTTGAGTGTGAATTGATTTTCCTTCCCCCCTTCTCGTCGTTGCACGCAAATCTAATAGGGATATTGTTCATAAGAGGCAAAGTTGAAGAGCAGGCACGACCACCACCTTCTTAGCCGACGAGCAGAGCCGTGCAATATTCGCGTGCGCCTGCCTCTTCAAGCAACCACCTAGCCTGATCGTTACAAGCTCAAAGTTTCACGATGAGTTTCCTGATGTCAATTTCTTTTAATTTTTTCCCCATCACAAAATTCACGTGTTGTCACAAGATAAACGTTGAAAAAGGAATTAACAGAAAGCAAATGAGCTTTAATTTACAGTTTTAAAGACTAAACCAGCAATTGTAAAGCTTTAATTACCGTTTATTTTAGTTTCTTTGCTTTTTTACGCATCCTTTTTCTAACTGAAAATCAGGCCATTTTGTTAATTTTTTGTTATATATTCTAAAGTTTAATGGCTATAAATTTAAAAATATATAATATTAAAGCTAATAAAATGTACTACTTACTGCAAAATAAATTAATTTTTTATGTATTTTATTTAACACTTCTTTTTAAAGCCAAAGTTGGCAATCATGTTTGTACGCATAGTTTTTCTGGCAAGTGTATGTATGTGCGAAAGCAAGCCGGCGAACCAAGAAAGCATAGCAACCAACAAAAACTGCACTGATGCTGCTAATGCTCCGCAAGCGTATGGATATTTGTATTTATGTATGCGCGCAAAGAAAATTACGAACAGCGTTGAGTAGTTTTATTTCTTTGTAATTTCTTTATTTTATATTTCTGTATTAGCTTGGAATAAATGTTCCCTGCAGTACCTGTCATCAACGTTTCATCAACACACATGGGGGTGTGTCGATGAAAAAGTGATTACAAGCCATATAAAAGGTTGATGAATTTTTGTATGGGATGACCGCTCTTTTCATCAAAACAAATTCATCAACACTTAATCATTTTTTCATCAACACTTTATACCAAAAATTCATCAACATTTATACCATTTTTAATTAATTTTCATTTATTTATTTCCTTATTAAATAAATCTAAATTAGCTTCCTTTTTTCCGTCCTTCCTCCTTTTTTGGACCGTAAGATCAGCCTGACCAATGGCATCTACAAAAAATAAACAGTAAATAAATATAAACGAGAAGACAAAATTGAAAAAAGACAATATTACCCAATAGAGAAAAGTCCGCGTAAAACACTTAATTTCACTGTTTTTCATATATTTCACTGTTTTTAATATAATTTCACTTTTCTTTAACTTTTGTTGACCGCAATATATTTCGTCTTTACTTCTTTAAAATTAAAACGCAATTGAAAAACGCTTGTTTGTTAGGAGAGGGAGAGTTTGAGAGAGCAAGAAAAATGAGAGCGCGAGAGAGTCGGGTTTAACACGAAGGTCGAAAAAGAGCGTCGGCTCGGTGGAAGTCGCCGTCGGCTATTGATGAATCGTTGATTACAGAGGCCTATTGATGACAGTGGTACTGCAGGGATGGTATGGAGAAAAATTACAAGAGAGTATGTGTGTGAATGTGTATGGGGCACAGGAGAAATTTCATAAGAAATTCCCGCAGAGTCGAAAGAATATGTATGTATGTAGAAATAGGTAGATCGTTTATTATGTTGATGTACGCGAAATTAAATGAATAAGGAAGATGGCGGCGCGAGAAAGCGGAGATGGTGTTGAAAAAAATTAAAAAATGTATATTAATTTTTCCAAGTTGCCGTAATGTCAGAGTTGACAAGAAAATCTTGCAGCAGTCCGACCGAAATTGGATATTCGAACAGTCGCTGAAGACCGGCAATTTGGGACGAAGGGAGTAGTCTCATACGTATCTTATTTTCGGCTCTGATTGACCAAGTATTCGTAGCGGAGTGGCTTCCTTTGGTTGAACAAACCAAATCCGCTGAAGAAGATGCTGTGGACGACTCGACACAGTCGAATCGAAAGTTGGGGAATTAAATTAAGCACGGGAGCGTCGAGGAACAATTCAGCACTTATTTATCGGACTTCAGTTTTCAAACTAATCCTAGCTAACCCGAGCTCCCTCCGAGCCTGCATATGTCCATTAACAGTGCGAGAGCGGGAGAACGAAGAAGGTCGGAGGCGAGCGCCTAGTTCGCCTAGCTACGGAGATCGGCCAGAGCAGATGCATGAGTTTCGGAAAGCTCTGACGAAGAGCGGGGGTACAGTGGCTCCTGGCCTGAACAATCCCAGTTCTGCATTTTCTAAGTTTATTTTATAGGCCCAGTAAATAATTATTTTGGTTTTTATTTTAATTATAACCATAATAGTGCATGGGTGGTAAGGGTGCATCAGACCGAGGCAAGATCAGCAGAGCTTTGCTGATGTATATTCCTTGGCTTTCTGGTGCATCACTCGACTCGTAGGTGAATATCAATTCTGATAGACACCACCCTCTCCTCGGAGAGGGTCCTCCGCGTGGTACCTCCTGGAAACGTACCAAGGTACGGCTAA
The DNA here is from genome assembly GCA_018151655.1 of Drosophila bocqueti. Taxonomy (NCBI): domain Eukaryota; kingdom Metazoa; phylum Arthropoda; class Insecta; order Diptera; family Drosophilidae; genus Drosophila; species Drosophila bocqueti. The sequence continues at coordinate 35,033 of JAECXF010000036.1, forward strand.
TACGAGCGGCAGTCTCCCGTGAATCCCCTATCCACACTCCTTTGACTCCACTTCCCTACCGAGACCTGGGCAAGTCTTTAAACGACCTCCCCTCAAGTCAGGCGTGTAACGCGACCCGTGCCCTCTAACTTTCAGTTCGCAGCTGAGGGGTTAATCCAGCTGTGTTCAATCGACGACATCGACGAAAATGAGTTGCTGCGCTCGGATGACGAGACGCTGACTCCGTCGAGTTCGGTGGGGAAATGGTAAGTCGAGCACTCCCCAAACGCAACAACAACAGCAAACAAACATCACCAAGCCGAGCCACGCCAAGGTAAAGGGTAACGACCAGACAAAGTCGTTTTCCCACCAGCAGAAGAAAGCGCAGGCCAGCAAGGCCCGCTTAATTTTGGCAAAGACAGCCAAGAATGAGGCAGAAGGCAAAGCGGACCAGCGCGATTTAAGAGACAAAGCCCGATTCCAGGCCGTGATCGCGGACTTCGAGGCTTACGAGAGGGAGCACCCGGAAGCGTTCCAGCAGCCCCAATCGAAGCGCAACCGCTCTCACGATGTGAGTGAGAGCGCTCCGAAAAGGGCAAAGGACGCCAAAGGTGTTGCCAGAGCTACGTCTTTCGTCAAGCCGGAGAAGAAATTCAGCGAGGTGGCTAGAGACAGCTTAGCCACGGCACTGGTGGACGAGCTCAATGACGATGGGCGCCTGCTGTCGGAGAAGTGGGATGAGGTCGAGACCAGACTGTCTGAGACGGTATCAGACAAAATACTAGCTGAGCCTGCTGGTCCGACACCATCCTTCGACTCCTCAGACATGGTTCGAGGGCACCGGGTGATCAGATGCGACGATGAGTCCTCGACTTCCTGGCGGAGTGCGTCGCTAAGATTAGCGGCGCCTGGAAGGGGCTTAGCCTAAAGCTCGTCCCCACCACGGATATTCCGAGAAGGGCCAGAGCTCGCATTTGGTTGCCTAAGGGACTCTCGAACCAGGGTGCTCAAGACTCTGAGAGCCCTAAGTCAGGATGTCGACATGGCAGACTGGACCATCTTGAAGGCGGAGCGGGAGATGAGGACAAGCCAGCCGTACTTGTTCCTCATCAAACAGGCAATGCCTTCCACAGCTGGAGAAGACCGACTACAAGGTACGGTAAGGGGTCAGGAAGGCAAAGATAAAGGTCTTCCTAACCGAGCCGGATGATAACCTCGAGGACGAAGTCGACGATACCAAGCAGCTGATGGACGACTTGGTTATCGACGACGACACCCCCAATACCACGCCGCAATAAATGCCGAAAGTCGTTTAGGTCAACCTGAAGCGTAGCTCCCACGCTTCAGCGAATCTGGCAGTCTTCCTCCAAGAAGAGGACATCGACATCGGCTTACTACAAGAGCCATGGACCAGGGACGGACAAATTTTTGGCATGGCCATTAAAGGATACACAACATTATACACAAACTCGACAGGTAGGCCGAGGGCGGGTATAATTATTAAAAACAACCTTAACGCTCTTCTACATCCCAATCTTAGCAACTCAGACCTAGCAGTGGCCAGGCTTGAAGAAGCGGACGGGACAGCCTTACTCATAGCCTCCGGATACATGGCCTATGACGAGCTAGCACCACCTGAAGCGTTCATCAATATGATGCAATGGGCCGAGGAGACCAAAACGACGCTCATCCTCGGGTGCGATGCCAACGCCAGGCACACACTATAGGGAAGTAAGGAAACAAACGAAAGGGGTGAGTCTCTTTTCGAACATATTATCTGTCGTGACGTCACTATATGTAACAGAGGTGAAACGCCCACCTTCATTTCTCCGAGTACGGAAGAATTTCAGGGATGGGAAGAGGTCCTAGACATAACCCTCCAAATGGAGTATAGTAACTATAAGGTAGAAAAGTTTCGACAAATAACTCTTTTTCAGACCATAGATATATATTCTTTGAGATCTCGATGCCGAATAGAAACACGGCACCGAAGCGCAACCCCCGTAATACAGACTGGAACAAATATGAAAAGAGTGTACAGTCAAAGATAAAAAACAGGAGGATCAAGGTCCGATACATCCCAGAGAGAATAGACAAGGAAGTCGAGGGCTTCACGAATATTCTCAACAATGCATACGAAGAGTCGTGTAGACTAACGTACTCTAAGAAGACATACCCGCAATGGTGGAACAAAGAACTTAGCGAGCTCTGGAAAAAGGCAAGAAAAGCCTTCAATACAAGTTACGGCACCAAAAACTGGCAGCCGTATAAGGAAATACGGCTCGCATTTGGTTGCGATATACGCAGCCAAGAAAGACTCTTCGAGCAGGTATTGCGAATCGCTAGAAGGAATCAAAGACACGGCTAGGTTGAGCAAAATTCTAGCCAAGGGGCATACAAGCCCCACTCTCATAAACAGGCCTGACGGTACAGGAAGTACGTCAGCAGAAGAGACACTGGAGATCCTGCTGGACACACACTTCCCAAGTAACCAGAAAGAGGAAACGAGTACAGTGGAAAGACAACCGGCGGAACAACAGCTAAGAGTCGAAGACATCGTCACCATGGAAAGAATCCAATGGGCGGTAGACTCTTTCGACAAGTACAAAAGTCCGGGACCGGACGGAATCATACCAGCAATGCTGCAGGCAACAAAATCATTCATAGGAAAATGGCTGCAAGCAATCTTCCAAGCATGCATTAAAACAGCAGACATACCACTTCCGTGGAAGGAAGCAAGAGTAGTCTTTATACCAAAACCAGGAAGAAGAGGACACATCCAAGCCAAGGATTACAGGCCGATCAGCCTGACCTCATTCCTCATGAAAACAATGTAACGGATACTAGATATTCATATCAGAGAAAGAACGGAGAAAAAACTTTCAAAAGCACAGCATGCATACAGGAAAGGCAAGTCTACTGAAACAGCACTACACGAAGTAGTGGGATACATAGAAAAGGCACTGGTCTACAAAAACTACACATTGGCCACCTTCTTAGACATAGAAGGCGGCTTCAATAACCTAAACGCAGATTCCATCCTGAGCTCCCTCAACTGGATTGAAGTTGAAGCAGGCATCAGAAAATGGATCGGCGCAATGCTAACGAGCAGAAGGATAACAGCCGAACTGAGTGGCACTAATCACACGAGATACGTGAAGAGGGGCACACCTCAGGGAGGAGTTCTGTCTCCACTACGTTCGGACGTTGATGCACTACGATCAGTACATTCAAGTGGCCCATCTGACACCAAGCACGTGCCTGTTTGTGTTAGGTGTTAGTAGGCGCGACAAATTAAAGTATAGAAAAGGAATACGAGGAAGTTACTACTGGCGTGCTGCCAGACTGTTTGCCTGCATGCGTACTAAGTGGGTTAATATTAAGGTTTTTAGTTGGGGAAGGCTATCTACGTTTGATATTATCATGTACAAATCGTTATAATTTGCACATAAGACTCTAAAGGGTTCATGCAATTCAAAAGACGTTCTACATTGGCTCAAAACTAAAGGAATATAGGATCTAGTATTTCTACTCGGTACGTGAAAGTTAAGCTGACCCAGCAAGTCAGCACTTTCCACGTTACCGTGGATAAGGTTAAAAATGAACGTAATGCCAAGCATGGTTCTACGGTTAGCTAAAGAAGGTAAGTTAATTAGGAGAAGTCTACTAGAGTAAGAGGGTAACCTCCGGTTTGGATCCCAGTTCAAACCGCGTAAAGCGAAAAGCAGAAAGTTCTTCTGAACTGACTCAATGCGTGTACTGTGAACCCCATACTGAGGGCTCCAGACGCAAGATCCATATTCTAGGATAGGACGAACTAACGAAATATATAAGGATTTTGTAACATAGGGGTCATTGAATTCTTTCGACCACCGTTTAATGAAACCAAGCACACCTCTGGCTTTATTCACCATGCACGAAATATGATCGATAAAGTCAAGTTTAGGGTCCAGTCGGACACCCAAATCATCGACTATATTAATTCTTTCCAAAGAGCAGCAGTTAAGCGTGTAAGTCGCGAGCTTGGGAGCGACACGTGAGAAAATCATTAGCTTGCATTTAGAGCCGTTTAGGTTCAATAAGTTTATACGGCACCATGTTTGGAAGTTATTAAGATCTGTTTGTAAATCAGACTGGCAGGAAGCGTCCTTATATTGCACACAAAGTTTGACGTCGTCCGCGTACATAAGTACTTTGGAGTTAGTCAGAACTTTCGGCAGGTCGTTGATAAATAATGTAAACAACAGGGGGACCCAAATGGCTCCCTTGCGGGACGCCAGAAGTAACCCTGAGAACATTAGATAAAGAATTTTTAAAGAGGACCTTTTGCGTTCTGCCATTCAGATAACTTGAGATCCAACTAAGAAGATCAACCGGAAATCCCATTAGATCGAGTTTCCGAACAAGAAGAGAATGGTTGACAGAGTCAAATGCTTTACTGAAATCAGTATAGATTACGTCTGTCTGAAGGCCCTTATGGAAGCCCCTAACTAAGAAGGAAGTGAACTCTAAAAGATTGGTTGTCGTTGATCTACGCTTTAAAAATCCATGCTGACATGGAGAAATAATTGATCTACACAGGTGCTGCAAATGTGGAGTAATGATTTTCTCGAAAAGTTTCGGAATGGCCGACAACTTAGAGATTCCTCTATAGTTGCTGGCAACCGATTTGCTACCTTTTTTGTGGAGAGGAATAATAAATGATTCCTTCCAAATAAGGGGAAAGTGGGAGGTTTCTAGGGACAAGGTAAACAATTTTAGAAGGGGATTGCACAGGGCGTCGGCACAATACCTAAGCACACAGCCAGGTATACCGTCGGGACCTGGCGAATAAATGGGCTTAACGCGATGAAGATCTGAAAGAATAGTGCTTTCGTCTAAAATAGGACTGAAAATAAAGCTCGATTTGGGCATGATGTAGGAATAAGTCTGATTACAGTCAGTTGAAGTTGAGTAAGTGGTTTGAAAAAAACTGCGCAAACAGATCGGCAATAGCCCGATCATTTTTTACGGTAGTATTTTTAAACGAAAGCGAGGAAGGATGCGTAATTGGCTTACGTTTAGTGTTAACAAAATTATAAAACTGTTTTGGGTCCTGAGAGATCTGGACCCTACAACGAGTCAAATAATTTTTGTAACACTGCGCGTTCAACACGGTAAATCTTGACCGAGCAGATAAATAAAGGGATAGGGCAGAGTTAGAACCGGTACGTTTATATTTAGTATACAGCCTAGATTTTTTGTTTTTAAGATGACTCAACTCTTTAGTAAACCAAGGAGGCTTATTCGATGTTGATGGATAGTATAACGGAACACATTCAGTAAAAAAGGAATTTATGGCACTGTAAAAAATATCCACGGCTTCTGACATGTCAGTGCACATGTATAAATCGGACCAATTAAAATCTAAAATAAAGTTATTCAGCCGTTCGAAGTCCGTTTTGCGAAAACAAAGGACTTTCTTGGCTGGACAGTCAGATATGTTCTGTAAGTCAGTCCCAATGTCGAGAGTCAAGTCGAAAGTCGGATGATAGGGATCTTCGGGAAGCGTCAACGGCGCCACCCTGGCTAAACTGACTCTTGCCGGATCTGAGACAAAACAGAGATCAAGCAAGCGCTCTAGGGAATTTCGTACATGGTTGACTTGAGACAGCGAAATGTCGAGCAAGCCAGCAATAAAATCATGCTGTGTGGAGGTGAAAAGTACATTAGAGGAAGTATTTGAGGACCAAATAGCCCCTGGGATATTAAAATCACCAAGAACTACTAAATGATCCTTATTAGAAAGTCGGTTGAAAACCGTTTGGATGGCGGGAAAGATGGTTCCAATAAATAGGAAGTTCGGACAAAGGAGGAATGTAAGAACAGGTGATGAAAATAGAGCTACCATTGATGGTTAGCTTCACACAGAGGAATTCAACATCAAACTCCTCGAAAGTTATTAATTCCGACGCGAGAGTGGAGTCAACCGCTATGAGGACACCACCCCCACGTCTGATAGGCCGATCCAGCCGATATATTGTGAACACAGCTGGGAAATCTTCGGAGCTCAGAATCTCCGGCTTTAACCAGGTTTCTGTGAACACAATAACCTGGGATGCAAACGAGAGACTATCAGAATACAATTTGGGAAGCTTACTACGTAGGCCTCTTGCATTCTGATAGGAGATAGAGAGGGAATTGATTAGTTTTTTGGAGCGGGTGTCGTAGAGGGCGCAGTGGTCTGGTCGGGCCTGGGAAGACTTATTCCTACGGGCCGCCGTTTCTTTTTCTTAGCTTCAAACTCTTTGACGACAATATACTCTGGCCAGAAATTGGTAGAGCATATTGTATCAAAGAGTTCATTCGGGACATTTATTTTAAAAGATGAAATATTCCTAGCATAAGAAAATTTGAATTTTTCCACCTTTATTTGTATTTTTTCAGCTCTAGTTTTGCCTTGGATAAAGGCAATAACATCTTCCGATGTCTGACCAGGGGAGAGCCGCGAAACAAATATCTGTTTCGTAGGTGGTACTACTACAAGGGCTTTCGGCGCTGCAGACTGATTGGCTGCAGTGCCGATATCGGCCGGTAGTCCGGGCCTGATACCCTGAGCAGGTGAATTAATGGGGCTTTGAGGGGTCAGTATTTGAGACCCCCCAGGGGATAAAACGGAAATTTTCGGGGGAGCGGTCCCTCCCGCAACACATTCGGATGCCGAATCTTTTTGCCACTCGATCTCAGAACTCTTTGACTGAATTCTGAGGTCGAGGGCTGTGTTGAGAGAGGCTGCTGTTGGGAGTCCGCCGCTGGTTGGTGAGATCCGCCTATATGCTGCAGACCAGTTGCGGTTTTTTTGCGCCTAGGAGACTCATTTAATAGTTTAAGGCTATTAAATTGAGTGTCCAGCGCCAAGAGCATATCATGAGTTTTACGAAAACTCGATAATATGTCTTTAAAACCGCCCTTGGTCTGCCGCATAAAAGACATCATTTCTCTTTCAACCTCGCGACAGGCCTCGCAGCAGTAACGCAAACCGATGTTTCTTCTTACATCGTCCACCGTCCGAGCAACAACACCAATGCACTTTGCATGCACAATGTTGTCACACAGCCAGCAGCCGACTGTAAGATCGGTTGAATTAATTGCCTTTTTACAGGTCTTAGAGAAACAGACGATAGCAGACATTATAGGGACTTACCACTGTACCTTTACGTAGAAAGAGATAAGAAAAGTGCAGCTGCACCGAGAGAGCGGGAGAATGAGAGAGCGGGTAAACGGGTGAGCGTGGGAGCGAGCTTAACGTTTAGCTGTCGCGACGGCGCAAACTAAACGGAGAAGGCACAAAGAGGAATGCAAAAAATGCAAAGCAAACACCGGCAGCACAAACTAAATTGTGAAAATAATAGCAATTAAATACACAAAACAGAATAGCTGCATGCACACGAAGTGAACGGGAACTTTATTAATCACAAAGTAGAAGATTTAAATAAAACCCCGGTTGTTTTAATGCAAAAATTAACACAAAACGAGAGCGCAAGAAAAAAACACGTCCGTTCACTTGGAAGAGAGAAATAATAATGGTGCTGTGGCTGATTAACATGGACGACATATTGAGAGAACTCAATAGCGAAGGAGTTAAAGTGGTAGCATACGCAGACGACGTAGTTCTACTCGCTTCAGGACCATTCCCAGACGTCATCAGCGAACTAATGACAAGGGCGCTGAAGAAACTCAACCAATGGGCAAAAGCCTGTGGGTTGGGCATAAACCCAACAATGATATCCCCGGCAACGAAAAAAGCGGACGAACTGGCCAGAAAAGGGTCAGAAGAAATCGCAGCAACAACAGATATTCAAGTATCTCTGAATACGGTTCAGGCCGAGATCCACGACCACTTTAAAGTATTAGCCAGCAAAGAATGGTCGATGAATGGTCGATGTGTTCTCACAGGAGATCGAAACTGTGCTGGCCTGAATACAATAGGAGACGGACGGCAGAGCTGATCTCCAAGAGTAAAACGGACATCAGAAGGGTAACGGCAGCCATCACGGGCCACTGGCCAATAGGCACGCATGCCTGTAAGTTGGGCCTACCCTATAACACACACTGCAGAAGCTGCAAGGAACCAAACGAGCAGGAGACACCGGAGCATCTACTGTGTCACTGCCCGGCTTTCAACCAGCTTAGAGCGCGTCACTTCGGAGCCCGCCAACTCGGGTCACTAGGGGAAGTGGGGAGGCAGACAGTGAGTGCCATCCTAGCTTACCTGAATGGCACGGGCTAGTACTGAAGGGAGGCGCAGACTACAACCAAAACGAGGGTGTGGATCAAAACGGAGCATAGCTCTAATTGGAGGTTACAAACAGTAACCTCACCACTGTTACCTACCTACCTACCATAATTGTGCATTTAGTCATTTTAAAAATATTATTTAAATTCCCTAAAATAAAGATACAGCCAGCCATGAGTCCCGTAAGCTCTCTTTCTCATTTTGCGTTCCCCTTCCCACGCTACTAACTAACTAATAAAAAAAGAGAGCACACGGGCACATTTCGTTATTAATAATAATAAACAAAAAATTTAATTTTATAGAAACGTTCACTTAAATTGTTATATTTGGTTTTTTTTTTTTAAATAATAATATATAAATATTTTTGCTTGTTTTTCAAAATAGTAATATTTTTTATTTATAAACGTGTGACGAAGTCACAACCCTAATTATACTATAAGTAAATAGAGATGTATGTATAAAATAAGTCTCTCACTCAGCCCCGCGCATCCACTCAGCCACGCGCAGCCACTCACTCAACCACGCACTCACTTAACCACGCACACATCTACGCACGCCCGCGCGCACAAGGAGAAAACACACTCACAACGAGCTCCTGAGTCGTGGAGAGAGAGACGGCGCATGCGCCTAAAAGTTAAGAGATCAGCCGATCACCACCAAGGGCGTCGACACGAGCCAGAAGCCGGAGAGGGGAGCAGAGCAAAGCCCGACGACACAAACTGTACCCCGGCAACGGAAAAGTACAGCGCAGCTGGCAGGCATCAGCCAAGAAGCTGAGAGACGGCGCATGCGCCTAAAAGATAAGAGAGCCAAGCCGCCCTACGATTGGTCCGATCGGCACGCGCCAAAAGTACGACAAGAGCTGCCGGCAGAATTCTCAGCAGAGCTAGGTCACGGCCAAGCCCATCGCGACAAAGCTTGGCATTGAGTTCTCGGCATCCGAAATCGACAGTTTAAGTTCCCGAAAAGGAAAACGTGGTCTCCGCGAGTGTGCAGAAGAAAACAGAAAACAGACAGAATCAGCGACAGGATCACCGCCAGGAGTCGCCAACCAGGGGTACGGGTGAGCGATGACCGCTGGCCTGTGTTTTTTTGTATTCAGAATTTATTACCACTAATTACTAAAGCCTAATAGTAACATATAATGTATCTCAAGCTATGATAGGACGGTCAAGTAGACTGTGAGTTAAGGGTTCCGCGCCGTGCGGTACCGCCGCCTAGTATTGCTTCGCATGCGCGTATACCTCTACTCGGCCTACACCTTCCGTCTGTGACGATTTGTCATTGCTCGGGTGGCTCAGGGATGGCCAGGATTCGTCTCAGGAATTTATATTTGGTTCAGGTGTGGTTGCTGAAAGAGATTCCGACCCGGCCCCAGAGGAGAACGCTAGCTGATTCGGTACAAATTATCTTTCTGTTTATTGACTTAATAGGTAATGATTACTGATAGTTTCATTTCTCGTCGCCGGGTAACGTTGTGATCCAGTGACGAATGCGACCCTTCCATCGGCTCGTTCTGAGGGCCTAGGAACTGGGAAAAGTGTTTAGAGGCCGTTCTGGTCTACTAAATATGAGAAGAGTTGAGTTTAGAGGCCGGTCTGGTCTACTAATTATTGAGAAGAGTTTAGAGGCCGATCTGGTCTACTAATTGGTGAGAAGGGTTTAGAGGCCGGTCAGGTCTACTATATATGAGAAGAGTTTAGAGGCCGATCTGGTCTACTAACTGGTGAGAATGGTTTAGAGGCCGTTCTGGTCTACTATATATCAAGAAGAGTGTAGAGGCCGATCAGGTCTACTAATTAATGAGAAGAGTTTAGAGGCCGGTCTGGTCTACTAACTAGTGAGAAGAGTTTAGAGGCCGTTCTGGTCTACTATATATCGAGACGTAATACGCAAAGGCTACTGTGATTAGTTAGTTACCACGCCGTTTACCCGTCTCCTAGGGCTCTGCTGCACTCCTTACTGCTGATCCTTGGCTGCTAGTCCATTCCGCTGGTCCTGGTTAGGTGAACCTTTGCCGATCGCAGGCCGAAACTGAATGACAGCAATGCCCGGCACATCCAGGAAGAGGACGGCGCCAGCCAAAATGGGCCGGCCGGGACGCAGTGATGAGCCGGTAGGACCACCAGCGAAAGCAACAACGGCAAAAACTGCGGGTGGAAAGCAACGGATCGCGCACACACCGAGTGGAAGAACAAGCTCTGACGCGAGCCCAGCGATGCCGCAGCACATCGACCGAGTGGCAACCATCAAGCCAGGGCAGCCGCACAAACAACAGCCGCCACGCCCAGACGTCGGAAATGCACCAAAGCAAATACCGACCGAAGGCCCACGAACGCATCCGACCGAGCCACGAGCGATGCAGCTACAACAGCCGCCACGGCCAGACGTCGGAAATGCACCAAAGCAAATACCGACCGAAGGACCACGAACGCATCCGACCGAGCCACGAGCGATGCAGCTACAACAGCCACCACGCCCAGACGTCGGAAAGGCACCGAGGCAAATACCGACCGAAGACCCACTAATGCAGGCGATCGAGCAACGAGCGATGCAGCCACAGCAGCCACGATGCACAGACGCGCAGTTGCCAAAACCGACACGCGCACACGCGCAGTTGCCACAGCCAACGCACACACAGGCGCAGCAACAAGCGGGAGCAAATCGCCAACCGACGCCATCGGGCACAAACCCAGGACGAAACCAAACGACGTCGCCAGACCGCGACATTATAGAGTTACACTCCAAGGAGCAGAGCAACTGGAACTGGCAAGTGCCAGCGGGAGCGCAGATGTCGGCCGGGGCCATCGAGGAAATTCGACGACGGGTGGCCCGGAAGCGATACGGGAAGCAGATGGCATGCCTAATAGAGGACGGAGAAAGGACATGGAGCGTGAAAGACTCGCGAGCGAACATTGTAAAGATAAGGGAATACACCTTCTCCTAAAGGAGGGGGGGGGGGGGGTATGACGCGCCAAGCGCGCATATTATATAAGAATAGGAATAAGGAAACATGAATAGGATAAAAATGAATAGATAAGAATGAATGAATAATAAGAAGACATGAAGTCATAAGCATGGGGAGAAACATGTACAACCAATATCAATAATAAAGGAAGAGACATGAAGTCATAAACATGGGGAGAAACATGTAAAACCAGTATAAATAAACGAGGAACTGAAATCAATAAGCGACGGTGCATTTAAATTCAAACCCGAGGCGCGCGCGCGCCACGGAACGTGCACGGCTGGGCACACTGACAACGATAGGCTGGGCACACTGATCGTGATAGGTCGGGCACACTAATGCGGCCAAATGCGGACGGCGATGCACTAGCCCCGACGAACCGTTATATAAAGCGCACCGCAGCACTACGGAGCTCATTCAGTTTCGGCCAGCGATCGGAAAAGGTCTCCTGACTAGAACCAGCGACCAGGACGAACAACCAAGCGGACAAGGACGAGCAACAAAGGATCATCGGTAAGGAGTACATCGGAAACCATAGAAGACGGGTAACGGCATGTTAGTTAACTAATCTCCGTAGCCTTTGCATAATACGTCTCTTTATACGACTCGGTTTACGGACCCGCGTATCTGCTATTTAGTAGACCTTACCGGCCTCTAAAACTCGGCTCATATTTAGTAGACCTTACCGGCCTCTAAAACTCTTCTCGCTAATTAGTAGACCTGACCGGCCTCTAAAACCCGTCTTATACTTAGCAGACCTTACCGGCCTCTAAACTCTTCTCACTATTTAGTAGACCTGACCGGCCTCTAAACCCTTCTCACTAATTAGAAGACCTGACCGGCCTCTAAAACCTCGTCTTATACTTAGCAGACCTCACCGGCCTCTCCATTCTCTCATATTTAGTAGACCTGACCGGCCTCTAAACTTTCCCAATCTTTAGCAGACCTTACCGGCCTCTGAAAGACTTTTCTCATACGTAGTAGACCTTAGCGGCCTCTCACAACTCTTCTCACCTAACTAGCAGACCTGACCGGCCTCTAAAACTTCTCATACTTAGTAGACCTTACCGGCCTCTGCACTCGTCCTAATTAGCAGACCTCACCGGCCTCTAAACTCTTCTCACCACCATAGTAGACCTGATCGGCCTCTCAACTCTCCGCACTAATTAGTAGACCCCACCGGTCTCTAACCCACTCTCAACCATAGTAAACTTGATCGGCCACCCACAGGCGTGGAGACGTTCGTGGGCGTGTGCCCTGAGGACTGGCGAGCCGCCCTTTCGGAACCCCGGCGCCCGTGACCCGTAGAGCGTGACAGGACCACTCCGAACCGGACGGCCACCCGGACGCACGACCAGGACCGCGGCTTCTTAATCCTTTGTAACAGATTGCGTACCGTAAAATAAAGACCCCATTGGTAATTACTGTGTAATTCTCTCGTCTTCTCCTCTGGGACCGGGTCGGATTCTCTTCCAGCAACCCCACCTGAACCAAATAAACCCCTGGCCATCCCTGAGCCATCCGGACACTGACAAACCGTCACACGTCTTCTCTCCAGGGTCCTGAGTGAATTCATGACATGTGCCGCGAAAGTGGCGGCCGCGTCCCCACACTCGCTGTTCCCTAAGCATCATCGGAACCAGGGTTCCTGTGCTGATCGTTCACCCGGCAGCTGCCTCCAGCTCCTGCCTCCATCGTCCCTTCGATGAGGAGTCCCAACTGGTCTGACAGCTCTCTATACTTCGCCTCCTGGCGCACAGTGGGCGATTTGGCCGATCTAGCGACAGGAAATTCAAAAATTTTTTGTTGAAATGTTACAAAATTTGAATTCCCGCCGATAACTATATATTTAATTAGCACAAAAATACTATTTTTGGTGTTTTAATCGATATATTTGATCAGCTGTGAGCTTTCAAAGTGAGCATATGTTTTCGCTGCAATCATAATAAGTATTTCCAGCGTTTTTTCGAGGTACTTAAATTCTCTGTAAAAATTGAAATTTTAACCTTTTTTTTTTTTTTTTTTGGTTTTACAAGAATTCAGGTATGTAGTAATAGAAAAAAAAACATGTTTTGTGACCTGTGATAAGTGTTGAATTATTAAATAGTGATTGAATGTGGTAAGCTTTAAATGACCCTTTTTGTGAATAATTGTTAACTTCTGTGGAATAGAACTATTGATGACCGTACTTGTCCGCGCTAATTGTGTATACATTTGAAAATATGAATCGTCCTCTATTCAAAATGACCAAACTTAGCTGCGTCAAAGTGCGTCATCTAATATTTTTCATATTGCAGAAATCATGTAATTGGTCCAGAAGCGCCCTTTTTCAGTATGGCATGCTGCTTTTGGGCTTTGTAAAGGAGGGCGAAATATCAGGATCTGATTGGAGCAGCGACTCCGAATAATTTTTGTATACTTAAAAATAAATAAGAAACAAAAAGAGAAAACAAAAATTTTGTTAAATTAAGAAATACAATTTTCTATATTTTTATTTTTAAAAATAAAAAATTAAAATTAAAAAAAATTAAAAAATTAAAAATAATTTTTGTATGGCTTTTTAAGTTATTATTACGATAACAAAAAATTTTGTTTTGAAAAATCTTTTATTTTTTGAGTTATTAATTTTCTTTCGCTAGATTGGCCAAATCACCCACTGTGTGGCGGCAACCTTGAGCACGGCTCTGGTCGGCTCCCTGGCCTGCGAGGCTGAGAAGATCTCCTTCCGTTCCCTTACCAGTTCGGTAAGCGGAACTTGCCCGGCGATGACCAGCGCCGCATCCTCCAAAATGGTCCGGAACGCGCACGCTGTTCTAATGGCACACAGCCTGTATGTGGCCTCCACTCCTCTCCGCCCACACCGGCGCTGCATATAGGATCTGCGAGGTCACAACCGAAGTTAGCAGTCTCCTTGTTACCTGCTTCGGCCCTCTCGTGTTCGGCAACATTCTTGACAGCGCTGCTGCAGTCCCATTGGCTTTCTTGTGGACGTACTCCAGGTGCTCCTTGAACCCCAGGCGTGTGTCGATGAGGACGCCCAGGTACTTGATTGCCCGCTGCGACTGGATTGTAGCCCCTCCGACGAACACACTGGCAGACTCTACTACCTTACAGCTCGAAATCAGTACGGCCTCCGTTCTGTGGGCCGCCAGCTCTAGCCCAGCGACGTCTAGCCACGACTCCACGGCTTGGATGGCCACGTTGGCGCGGGCCTCAACTGTCGCGATCTCCTTCGCAACCACCACTATGGCGACATCGTCGGCAAATCCTACCAAGCTTGAACTCCAGACTCGTGTCCATCGTGAGTACTCTGTTGCTGAAATAGCTGTGGGCTATCTTCAGCAGGTACCCCGGGATGTTGAAGCTCCTCAAGGACTCCAGCGTTCGGCTCCAGTGACTATCAGACAGTAGGACTTGGTCCCTCCCCTTTCCTCCTGGTTCCTGCGATCGCTTCTTCGGCCACCTTGACGACCCTCGTGATGGCGTCCAGCGTTAACTTCCCCATATTGCTGGCAGCTACTTCAGTCGCCAGCAACGCCAGGGTCAGTTTAGTCGCCCTGGTCAGGATCGCGTCAGGTCCCGGCGCCTTCTTGGGCTTTAGGTTCCTACCGGCCTCCGCTTCCGTGACCCAGTGGATGACTCCTGGCTCCGTGATGGGAAAATTCACGACCTGACCTCCGCTCGGAAACAGAGCGCTTACTCTCTCCTCCAAGGTTTCCGGGTCAGATGGGGTTTTGCCACCCGCATTGAGCCAGTTTATAGGCTCCTTCCCATGGGTCGTCATCGGCAGCAACGCACAGCTTGAGGAAGCATTCCCGCTTGCTGTTCCTGATGGCGGTTTTTAGCTCCTTCTTTGCCGCCTTGTAGAGGTCGCTGCATGAGGAGAAGCGCGGAGTGCCTTTGGCACGCTGCAGCAGCTAACTGTTGCGGTGGCAAGTGCGGCGCAGATCGGCGATCTTCTCGCTTCACCAGAACACCGGAGTGTGGTGCTGCCGGAATGTCATTCTTTGCAGCATGCTTTGTTTGCAGGCTCCTTCCACCGCGGCCGCCAGCTTGTTGGCCATCACGTTCGCCTCGTCTGGCGAAAATCCCTCAAGGGCATGTGCGAAAGCGTGAGGCCTAAACGTGTCTTGCCGGAACGCCTTCCTGGCCACGGGCAGGGCGCCCCTTGGACGGCCTACGACGCCTATCGAGCACTCAATGGCCTTGTGATCGCTGGAAGTGTAGGCCTCGCTGACACTCCATCTTGAGTGGCGGGCCAGCGCGCTACTGGCGAAGGTGAGGTCATTAATTGAACCCGCACCTGCCCTGCTGAAGGTCTGCCGGGAGCCTTCGTTCAAAAGGACAAGGTCCATGGAGGCAAAAGCCTCCAACACCGCTCGGCCTCTGGCATTGGTCCGGGGGGACCCCCATTCTATGGCCCAGGCGTTGAAACCGCCACCGACCACAACGCTGAACCTTCCCTGCAAGTCGCTGCGTAACTCGTCCAGAATTCTGCAGAAGGACTCCAGCGAGAGACTGGGTGACAGATAGCAGCTGTACACCCAGGAGCCTCCAACATTGGCGCGGACGAATCCCTCGACCGACTTTATGTCCCGCATCTCCAGCGTCTCCTGTCCACAGAGCCAAAGGGCCGCCCTACCAGAACTGTCTGTTGCCCAGTCGCGGCTGCTGCCTACCCTGTAGGGTTCGCTGAGGACTGCCACCTCCGAGCCGAGCTCGCGTACCGTCTGCCTCAGGAGATCCTGTGCGGCTCTGCAGTGATTCAGGTTCAGCTGGCCTGTGTGTGAGTGTGTGTGTGCGAGGTTTAAAAAAAAAAAATTGTTATATCGCAATAATAACTTAAAAAGGCATACAACAAATTATATTTTTTTTAAATTTAATTTCTTATTTTCAAAAATAAAAAAAATTTTGTTTATTTTTAATTCAACAAAATTGTTGTTTTCTTTTGTTTGCTTCTTTTTTATTTTTATGTATATAAAAAATTATTCGGAGTGCTGCTCCAATCAGATTCTGATAATTCGCCCTCCTTAACATAGTCCAAAAGCAGTATGCCATACTGAAAAGAGGTCGCTTCTAGACCACTGACATGATTTCTGCAATATGAAAAATATTAAGAGCGGCAGGTAGATGCAGCAAAGCTTAGCCATTTTGAACAGAAGTCGATTCATATTTTCAAATGTATATGTACACAATTATCACAGGCCAGGACGGGCCTTATATAGTTTTATTCCACAGAAGTTAACAATTATTCACAAAAAGGGTCATTTAAAGCTTACCGTATTCAATCACCATTTAATAATACACTTATCACAGGTCACAAAACGTTTATCTTTCTTTTACTACATACCTGACTTCTTGTACAAAAAAAAATCTTCGAAAAGATAAGATGTTACATTTTTGCAAAGAATGGAATTACCAGGAAAAAACGCTGGGCTGTATAATCAGGTACCTTTAGAAACATCAGAATTTCCCTTTATTTGGAAGGAATCATTTATTATTCCTCTTCACCAAAAAGGGAGCAAGTCGGATGCTGGTAACTATAGAGGAATCTCTAAGTTGTCGGCAATTCAAAAACTCTTCGAGAATGTAATCACTCCTCACCTGCAACACTCGTGCAGATCCGTAATTTCTCCATATCAGCCTATTTACCTTATTTATCAATGACCTTCCACTAGTTCTAACCAACATAAGTACGTACGCAGACGATGTCAAACTGTGCGTGTAGATAAGGCCAGCTCATGCCAGTCAGACTTACAATCGGATCTTAACAACTTTCTAGAATGGTGTCGTGCTAACTTATTACATCTCAACATCTAGGTCTCCGTCTAGATCCTAAGCTTTCGTTCTCAGAACATATTACTTGCGTGGTTAACAAAGCCAACGGCAGGGTTGGATTTATTAAAAGGTAGTCGAAGGAATTCGATTTCCCTTATGTAACGAAGACTCTTTTTACTTTATTAGTTCGTCCTATTTTGGAGTATAGTTCTTGCGTTTGGAGTTCTCAATTTGGAGTTCATATTAAGCACATTGAATCTGTTCAAAAAAAACTTTCAGCTTTTCGCCCTACGTGGCTTACCCTGGGATGGCGACCTGAGATTTCCGTCTTATTCTAGTAGACTTCTATTAATTAACCTACCTACCTAGCTAACCGTAGAAAGATGCTTGGTGTCGTCTCTGATGAACAAGGGGAACGGTTTCACCAAACGACAATGCCAATGGAAAAACGCTTCAGAGGCAAAAAACTGGACGCATTGCTTGCAGAGGTAATATACATTTTATTTATGCATTGTTTTGCACTTCTTTTTTAAATTTTTTTAATTCATTTCAGGTGAAGTCACAAGATTTTATATACATACCTACATATATGACATAAATTAAGCAACTGAAGAATAAAAAGCTGATGATGGAGGGCAGTCTGGAAGCAACGTGCCTGTGGGCACTGTAAGTTGTGGATCAGAGTCAAATTCGGACGATTTGGAGCCACAACTAAAGAGCGCGCGAGTTGCATGGGCTCCTTTTAGCGAAGTTCGAAACAAAGTAGGCACAACAAAATTTGTTTTTGTTTTCGAACTGTTCGGCTGTCATATATTTTTTTTGTATTAAATATCAAATTGAAATCAGGTAAGTGATTTGTGATATACATATGTATTTATAAATTTGATTGTTTTGTAAAACAATGACCTTGTTTCCGAAGCAGCCCAACCAAATGAGCTGACGGAGAGGGTCCAGGTCCTGGAGGAGAAGGTGGAGGCCGTATCCAAGGTATTGGAGAGCAATACAAAAGTTTTGGAGTCGGCAGTAAAGGAGGTGTCGAGGTTGTCTGCCATGCTGGAAGTTTTCATTAAGGGGAAGGCAAAGGAAAAGGGCATGGCAGCCAATTTCACCTTCCCGGTCACGGATGACGACTCCCTGGTAGCTCTGGAGCTGAACTTGTGCCCGGAGAATTTGGACTCGTGCGTAAGTAAAATGTTTATAGTAAAAATTCCCATGTAATTAATTTTTCTTTATTTTTGCAGATTACTGCTGTGAGCACCCTCTTAAAGAGGAACACACTATCAAAATCGTTTAAGACAGTGCTGTCTGCGGAAATTTGTGCGTCATATAATTTAGATGGGGGCCGTCAGCCAGCGGGCGGACAGGGGGACTAACGGGTGAGAAATCACCTGCCGTAACTGTCCGCACCGTTGGAAGTGCGACTATACTCTCCCCGTGAGGGCGGCTGGAAGCAGGTCCCAGTAGGTCATGTCTCTGCTGAGGACGCTGACGAATGGTAGTCGGGCGGGGAGAAGAAAACTCCTGCCCAAAAAATCACCCCAATCCAAGGTGGAACAGCATATGCCGAGGGATGCGTGTCCGGGGGGTGCTTGGACATTAATATGCGGACTCTGGTGGACCGGCCGACCCATCAGTTTTAATTAGGCTTACCACGGTATGCGGGCTCTACCGTGGCGGACCATCCCCTACCCAGCATACTCGTGGGACCAAAACATGAACAATAAATCTAACAAGCAAAACATAGGTGATCGCCAAACCTTAAGGGCGAAAGGGGGTATCCCCCCCGCTAAAAACACCTCGAAGACGCCTTGCGGTCGAGAGTGTATAAAAAAGGAGGAGGAGAGCTCTTCAGAGCGCCTTCATCCGGGGGCCGGAGCCAACGGAAAGGACAAACCGATGGGCCCGTCGAGCGGCGTGATCGGGGGCAAGTCCCTCGACGTCACCGCAGGCGGCTCCAAAGGCAACCCCAATCCGGGAAGCACGGCCCAGCAGCAGCAGAGGAAAAGGCCGCTCTATCAAGAGCGGAGAAGGGCGGCCTTCATCCTCGCGAGAGCCAATCCAGCCATGGAGGCGGACCCGGAACAGGCGGGTCTCATAAAGTGGGCGAGAGGTGTCCTGCCAGACTTCAAGTCTGAGAAGGCGGGAAGGGCAGTAGCTCCCAGCTCCCACCCAACTAGCGCGAACGCGGGCAAAAGCGCTGCCAAACGCCAGCGCTCATCGGAGGTGCAACCACCGCAGCCGAAGCGTACCAAGGTGCAGCCCCAGCGGTCCTTCGCCGAGGTGACCAAGGGCAAGATCCTGATTGGAGTGGTGGATGAGGGCTCCAGTGACGGACAGATCCCGAGGGACCAATGGCGTTGGATCGTTGGCGAGCTGCACAACCGGTTCGTGGAGGAGCTGTTGGAGTCGGGAGGTGCATTGCCCCGATGCGAAGATGCCGGATGGCACCAGGGTGGCGTGAAGGTGATCGCGTGCGAGGACACGGCCTCCGTCACCTTCTATAAGCGGGCGATGGCAGGACTGGGTGAGGTTTACCCCGGTGCGAAGCTCGTCGTCGTAGACTGGGACAAGATTCCCAGCAAACCGAGAGCCAGGGCATGGCTGTCCCACAAGCCGGCGGAGCCGGAGAAAATACTCAAGCTCATACAGCTGAGTAACCCCGACATCCCCTCCTCTGATTGGCGAGTCGCCAAAGTCGAGGAGGCCGCTGGTCCGAGGCGCCAGGTTTTCCTGACTCTGAATGAGGGGACAGTCGAGGTGCTGAGGAATAACGGGGGGCTTCTCCGGTACGGCTTCGACAGCGTGGCCGTGCGCGTCTATAAGGCCGACGCTAAGGCGGGCCAAAAGGAAGAGGACCTCGATATAGAGGAGCCTCAGATCGAGGAGGCGCCAGGGTTGTCCGACGACGAGGACATTCTGGAGGACTACGCCTCCGAAGAGAGCGAACTGGCGAGGGGCCTTCGCGAGGTCGGAATGTCCGAGGAAGAGGATGAGCCACTCTCGGACGCCGACACTACTGTGGTGGAGGTGAAAGTGCAGAATGTCCTTGACGTTCCTGCAGATAAACCTCCACCACAGTAAGGCAGCTTCCGCTGCTCTACTCGACCACCTGGCGGAAGGTGGCACCGACGCTGTCCTCATACAGGAGCCCTGGATCTGTGGCGACAGAATCCTGGGGCTGAGGGCAGCTGGCTATAGGCTGTACGCAGCCACTACAACAGGTAAAACGCGAGCCTGCATACTCGCTAAGAAGGACTTAACCCTTTTTATGCTTCCTATTTTCAGCAATGAAGACTTCCTAACAGCATGTCTAGAGGGACCAAATGGATCCCTCCGGATATGCTCCGCATACCTGGGGCACGATCAGGACCCCAACCCTGAAGCAAGTCACCGAGGACAGCAAAAAGCTGGGCGTGGACTTGGTCATCGGGTGCGACGCCAATGCCCAATTTACTGGTGGGAAACTCGGGGAACGAACCCACCTTCATCATCAAAAACCGCAGGGAGGTACTAGATATCACCCTTCTCTCTGAATCTCTTAGGGATACTTTAAAGTCGTGGAGGGTGCTGGAGAAACACTCCTTCTCCGACCACAGGTACATCCAATTCACGCTGGGCTTCGATAGATTCAACCCGGTCACTTTTCGGAACCCCCGAAGGACTGACTGGGTGAAATATAGATCCCAGTTGAATAAGATCCTAAAACCTCCTCCAACCCCAACCAACCTGGACTACAGTCCAGAGGGGTTGGAGTGCCTTGTTAAAACCTTTACCGATGCTTGTAGCACGGCTATGGATAGGTCCTGTCCCCGTAGTAGGAATGGGGGGAAGACTGGGAAGAAGCCACCGTGGTGGTGCAAAGAATTAGGTAGCCTCAAGAAGACCACGAGGCAGTCCTTCAACCAAGCCAAGAGCGACAATACGGACGCATCGTGGCGCTCATACAAAACAAATTTGGCCCTATATAATAGGGAATTAAGAAAGGCCAAAAGAAGGGCCTGGTCCGACTTTTGCTCAGGAATCCAGGACTACTCAGAGGCGTCTAGGCTGCGGAAGGTCCTATCGACGACGCCCACCAACCCGGGCTTTGTCAAGCGTCCTGATGACAGCTGGACGACCTCTAGTGAGGAAACTCTCGGAGTTCTCCTGGATGCTCACTTTCCTGCTAGCTCGTCTCAGAGCAGTCCGCCTAACCCCCCGACACGGCGGGGTCCGTCCGAAATGGACTACCTTCTTAGTGATAGGAACATCAAATGGGCAATAAACAGTTTTAGCCCATATAAATCCCCAGGGGTGGATGGCATCATTCCTGCACAGCTTAGCTACGCAGCCGATCTATCCACTTCCTGGCTTCGACTGATCTTCTCGATCATTCTCGACACAGGGGTCATTCCAAGTGAATGGCTCCGCTCAAAAGTCGTCTTCATCCCCAAGGCAGGCAAGCCATCGCATTGCACGCCGAAGGACTACAGACCGATTAGTCTCTCCTCGTTTCTACTCAAGACGTTGGAGAGACTCATTGGTCTGCATCTCAGAACTAACATTCCCCAATCATCCCAATCTGGATGCCAACATGCGTATAGGAGAGGCAGATCGACAGAGACAGCACTCCATTCGCTTACCACTTTAATAGAAAAATCGCTCCACGAAAAGGAGTTCACACTTGTCGCCTTCCTAGATATTGAGGGCGCTTTCAACAACATCCTTCCAGGCTCAATCACGACGGCACTGACTAAGCTGGGGATTGATCAACACACAGTGGGTCTCATTGACCGGATACTGCGCAGCAGAACGGTTGAGGTTACACTGGGGGGGTCAACCATCTCCAGACAAGTCAACAGAGGCACACCCCAAGGCGGAGTCCTCTCCCCTCTCCTATGGAATGTGGCGGTCAACGAGCTGCTACAGGGCATAGAGGAGGGTGGCTGTCGAGTTGTGGCCTATGCGGACGATGTTGCGTTGGCGTTCACGGGAAAATTCCCGCAAACCCTTTGCGATAGGATGAGCAACAGCCTTCGGTTTCTGGCGGATTGGACTGCCAGATGCGGACTGGGTGTAGTGGAACTAGTCCTTTTTACCAGGAAATACAAAATCCCCAATATGGTACCCCCCAAGCTCTGCGGGGTGCCCCTACCCCTTAAATATCAGGCCAAGTATCTTGGTCTCATCTTAGACAGGAAACTCGATTGGTCCCTTAACACGGACGATAGGGCCAAAAAGGCCACAATCGCGCTCTATACCTGCCGTAAGGCTATCGGGCTAAAATGGGGAATGACCCCAAAAATAGTCCGTTGGCTGTACACGGCCATTATCCGCCCGATACTCCTTTATGGTGTGGCAATCTGGCGGCCAGCTCTAAAGCGGTCCACCTGCCTGGGCAAGCTTAGGAAAATCCAACGCATGGCTGAGATCTGTATGACAGGCGGCCTGCGCACGACTCCTGGAGACGCCTTGGACGTTCTCCTGGACATCCTCCCAATTGAAATAATGGGAGAGATGACCGCGGCACTCTCAGCACTAAGGCTGAATGGCGCGGGTTTGTGGAGAAGGACGAGTTTCGGACACACGAATCTCGACTCTGCTTCACACCTTATTGAAGGGAGCACTGACTACTGTGTCCCCGCGGAACACCCAATCACACCCTTCCAAGTTTCCATTCCCGATAGAACGGAATGGAATCAAGGACCACCTGGACCACTAGGGTCCCTTCACATTTATACGGATGGCTCTAAATTGGACGGCCGGGTGGGAGGAGGTATATTCTCTGAACACCTGGGATTAAGCGTCTCTTTTAGGCTACCCGACCACTGCAGCGTCTTTCAGGCGGAAGTTTACGCCATCAAAGAGGCCCTTCACCAGCCCCCTCAATCGGGGCTGGCGCCTCTATTTGCATATTCTCGGACAGTCAGGCTGCCCTGAAGTCACTTGAAGCTATCTCTTCAAACTCGAAGACCATCAACGACTGCCGCAAATCTCTTCACGAGATGGCGGAGCAGTACGACCTCCACCTCATCTGGGTCCCAGGACATAGGGACATCGAGGGTAACTGCGCTGCCGATGAGCTGGCCCGGCAGGGTACAACCTCCCCTCTCCAACCGGAGAAGGAGTTAGTTGACATGCCCTTGGCCACTCGCAGACTACTGTGCAAGGAGCACTTCCACCTTCTCGCGGACAGGAAATGGGAAAACCTAACCTCCTGCCGCCATGCTAGAATGATCTGGCCACGCCGATCAGCAAAACGCTCCAAGGAGCTACTGTCACTAAACAGGGAAAGCTGCGCCCTTGCCATTAGGGCTCTTACTGGTCACTGGCTGCTTGGAACGCATGCGTCCAGGTTGCGGGTGCACCACAACGACTTCTGCAGAAGCTGTAGAGATGAGGAGGAGGAGGAGACCGTTCTCCACCTCCTCTGCCACTGCCCGGCACTAAGCAGACGAAGACTGCAGTACCTGGGCTTCTTCACCCTCTTAGATCTCGCCGATCTAAGCGGAACATCACCGAGGCAGATAACCCGGTTCATTCAAGGATCGGGTTGGTCCTCTCTCACGTAGGTCATTGGCCCATGAGCTCCTGCAGCGGACGGGGGATCTAGCCTATGCGGCATCACAAGGAGCCTCCTTAGGCTCAAGTGGACGGCCCGGCTCTATGCCGGGCTAGTCACCGCCCTAACCTAACCTAACCTAATTTAGATGGGCTAAATGGCAAAAAAAAAAAACTGAAATCGTTTCCCCGGGTTTCCTCCGTTTTGATTGGTATGTTTGTAATATGAGCATAGTGCAATAGATATTTTATTGATTTTAATATAGTTTCCTTTCAGATAACATAGCTTCTTTAGATGACCAGGGCCAGCTGCCGGAGAAAACCTTAGCCCACGCAATGTATTGCGTTAAAAATAACTTGTATAAAAAAAAAATAGGAAGGAATAAATAGTACTAAATATCATTATATATATTATTTTTCTTTTATTCCACGGGGTTTCAGCGGGTATTCCCCGGGAGCTTTCTGCAGGTTTTCCACTGCCTTTCCTCGGGGATTTTCCACGGGTTTTCCCATGGGTTTCAGCGGCTATTCCCCGGGGGCTTTCTGCAGGTTTTCCACGCCGATTCCCCGGAGACTCCACAGGTTTTCCAGTGTCTTTCCTCGGCGATTGAACGTAGAATTTACTTCGATATTTACAATCGATTCCCCGGGGAAATTATTTCGAAATTCCCTGTGAAATAGCCTAGGGATTCCCCGCGATTTCCCCGATAATTCCCCGCCTACTTCGAATTCCCCGACAGGAAGGCATTTACAAAAAATTTGTATGAAAATTCACCGAATTTTCCCCGTGGAATCCCCGGCTTTTCTTACGAGTTTTTTTGGTACTGAAGGGTTGTGTACACTACATATACATTTTACATACACTTATTGATGTCAATACGAATAGTTCAGTACTGTTTTTGTAATGGATAGCATAGTATCTGCGACTCAATTGGAAATAAAGCAAACAAAAAATTAAATTCAAAATTTTTCGTGTAATTTTTTACTTTTGGGGCTACCTAAGCAGTATTAAGGGGGTAAACGCACCGAGGAATTTCAAAATTTTCGATTTTTTTATTTTCTTAAAGTTTGATATCTTAAGAATGTCTGGTGCAAGTTTCAAGTCTTCGTTACACGTGCGCTTACAAATTTTCAAACGCGTTATTCTCGAAATCATGTTTTTGGAGTCGATGCGCACGATATCTCGAAAACTAATAAACCGATTGACTTGAAATTTTGAGTTTTTTTTTTATTAAGTAAATAAACTTTTTTTTTCTTAAAAATCGCAATTTTAAGTTCAAACGGCCGCCATTTTGCCAAAAATCAATATTTTCAAAAAATCCTACGTTAAAGACTAGAAGAGGATATATAGTTTAACAATCGTTTTGTTTTTTTTTTTTGATTTGGATAATTACCGATGAAGCAGGAGTGCGCACCGCACAGGTCCTTTGATTTTCAGGACGTTACGGGACAAAGGATAACTCCGAGTATATTTAATATTTTTAAATAAAAAAGTTATGAAATAATAGTTGAAATGTGTGCTTATCATTTTAAAAAAAAATTGGTTTGATTACTTTTATAGGTTGTCAGGAAAAAATTTTACAAAAATTGCCTTTTTTTGCGTTTCTCGGTGCGTTTACCCCCTTAAGAATCATTCGTATGCAGTTGGTATGAATTATGTAGATAAATTTTTCAGTTGATTATTTTATCGAATTCTGAACTGTTTTTTACCTATTGACCTGAACACGGAAAAAAAGACTTTTTCAGCATTTATGTGATTTTAAACTTGAAGGGCAAGATTCCTCCAAAGACAGTGGCGGAGTTGAAGCGAAATTATTCCCACGGTGCAGAACGAACGTAGCCAAAACGGAACGAAGAAGAAGAAGCGGGGGCGTCGTGGGTAATGGTCAGCTTTATTTCGCTGCATACATGAATGCATTTAGCACTTAAAAACTAGAGCCGCTCTTCTTCACTGACGTGAGTGCGGGAGATCGACGGCGGCCGATCGCAAAGTCCGCAAACCGAGCTCGAGCTCCGAAGCGAACGAACGAACGTGCGAATATGACGTGTGTACATACATGCATCTATTATTTTACTTCTTCCACTGTACTGAGAACCGTTATCTTTCGCATAGCCTTTTGGGGTAGCTGCTGCATTTCATGGAAATTAATCGAAAACAAAAATAGTTACAACATAAAGAAGTTAGGATGTGCAAATAATTGTTCGTTGTATAATTGTTTTTGACCATGATTATATATTTGTTTCTGAATTTTAAGCCGTGTGGACTAAATAGACGGTAACAAGAAAATGATTGTCTGTGGAAATATGGTATTAAAACTGTTTTAGCAGTATGTTTCCCCACTTCAATATTATTTGATTGGCTGCCTCTGTGCACACTTTTTTCGTCTCGTTCTTTCTTTCCTTTCTTTTTTTAGTGGAAACGTCGCACGCGGTGTAAATTTTCATTAAAACTGAAAAATGGTGAGCAATTAGCCAATTATGTATAAAAAGTGTTAATTGAAGTAAAAAAATTAATAAAAAAAAGATCGAATAATAGTTTGCCAATTTCTTTTAACAGCAATTGTTAATGCCTTGGTATTATTCAGCTTTGCTATATACGTGCACACTTCTTTTCTCTTCGTTTCCGGAACGTGAATACACGTGGATCAGTTTTTATACATATTTATATATAAATGGTTAGAAATTTGCAAAAAAAGAAAGAAAATATAAAAACGAGTGATCATTTAGTGTGAATACTATTTAGTGTCTTAAATGTTCATATATATGTATTTCGGTCGCATTATTTTTTAAAGTTGTATTAATTTAATTGCAGGGTTTCGTTAAGGTAGTCAAGAACAAGCAGTACTTCAAGCGCTACCAGGTCAAGTTTCGCAGGCGCCGTGAAGGCAAGACCGATTACTATGCCAGGAAGCGTTTGACTTTCCAGGACAAGAACAAGTACAACACTCCGAAGTACCGTTTGATTGTGCGCCTGTCCAACAAGGATATAACTGTGCAGATCGCCTATGCACGTATTGAAGGAGATCGCGTTGTTTGTGCCGCATATTCCCATGAACTGCCCAAGTTTGGCATCCAGGTATGCGAGATCTTAATTTCAAGAATAAACAGCCTGACCGTTGATTTTTGTTAAAGGTTGGTTTGACCAACTATGCTGCAGCCTACTGCACTGGCCTACTGGTCGCCCGTCGTGTCCTTAACAAGCTAGGTCTCGACTCTCTGTATGCCGGGTGCACAGAAGTGACTGGAGAGGAGTTCAATGTGGAACCGGTTGACGATGGACCAGGCGCCTTTCGATGCTTTTTGGACGTTGGACTGGCTCGCACCACAACTGGTGCTCGCGTGTTCGGTGCCATGAAAGGAGCTGTTGATGGTGGACTGAACATACCCCATTCCGTAAAGCGCTTCCCTGGCTATTCTGCTGAGACCAAGAGCTTTAACGCGGATGTGCATCGAGCTCATATCTTTGGTCAGCATGTTGCCGACTACATGCGTACTCTGGAGGAGGAGGACGAGGAAAGCTTCAAGCGCCAATTCAGCCGTTACATCAAACTGGGCATTCGTGCCGATGATGTAAGTACCGAAATTTCACTTTCAACGTCCACTTTCAAAATTACTGCTGCGTGCTGAACCCACAACGCGGCAGTGCCAAAAGGGGACCACAATAATTCTGAACTGACCTGTGTTCGAAGCTCTTTCCTTTAATGACAGGAGCTTCCTGTTATGGTTAGACATTCTATCTTTAATTAAAGTATATTTTACTAAAGTATATACACTAAACTAAACTCTTTTCAGCTTGAAGATATCTATAAAAAAGCCCACCAGGCCATTCGTAACGACCCTACCCACAAGGTCACTGCTAAGAAGGCAACTGGCATTACGAAGAAGAGGTGGAATGCTAAGAAACTCACCAACGAGCAGC
Organism: Drosophila bocqueti; assembly: GCA_018151655.1. Classification (NCBI taxonomy): domain Eukaryota; kingdom Metazoa; phylum Arthropoda; class Insecta; order Diptera; family Drosophilidae; genus Drosophila; species Drosophila bocqueti. Next base: position 62,492 of record JAECXF010000036.1, read on the forward strand.
GCAAGACCAAGGTTGCCGCCCATAAGGCAGCTTATGTGGCCAAGCTTCAGTCTGAAACTGAGGCCTAAGACAGTTCGTTGTCATCCGTTGCGAAGAAGAAAGAAATAAACAATTGACGATTGCCTATACGTCATAAACTAAAAATCTTTTTATTGTATGAATCATACAACTTATCCCATTTAACTAGCTTTATTTTTTTAGTTTGCAGAAGTTTTTCAGTCTGTCACACCGAATATTAAATCGATTTGATGTTTACATGATAACCGCTAAGAGGCAGTCAGAAAGCGCCTAAATTGAGAGAACATCTGCAACAGGTAAAATTGGCAGCTATAAATCTTCTAGACATGAAATAACTAAATATATTTCGGCAGCTCACTGTTTTCAATTTTTAAAACAAATGTAAATGTATTTTAATAAATTAAAAGCTCTATAAGCTTTTCAAGCTCATACCCTTGCAGGGTATTATAATTTACATTTCCGACCCTATTCTTGATCAGCATCAACAGCCGAGTTGATCTTGCCATGTCCGTCTGTCCGTTCGTTTCTACGCAAACTAGTCCCTCAGTTTTGAAGCTATCTGAATGAAGCTTTACAGAGTTTTAATAATTAAGAGATATGCGGACACTAAATGTGTACAATATTTATTGTACAACAGAGTGTTTGTTTTCTGATATGACAAGTGCCTGTGGTTCCAAGGGGTTTAGACGAGCCTGTAAGAAATACTCTTGGAATGAAGATCGATAACGCCCCCTTGTGGGCGCTGCAGGTCTCAAGTTGCGGGTTATAGTAAAAGTTTCGTTTAGAATTCTCCGTTAATATATGTACATAAATCATATATATACATATAGGTCACAATAATTAATTCATTTAATTTAAAGTTATAGTGATTATTAAATAAGTGAAAAAATGAGGGCGCTAAAAAAATATTTATTCTCAAAGTGGGTGACCTCTAGTTTGCATCACAGTTTAAACGGCGTAAAGCGAGAAATCAAAAGATCTTCTGAACCGACTTAATGCGTTTATTGCGGACCCCATAGGACGAACTAATAAAATATTTACGGATTTTGTAACAGGGGTCATTGAATCGATATTCACTTTTTAAAGCTCCGAGTGAAATTGCTATTGGAGGTGCAGGCATCAATGCATTTTCCCTCCAATAGCAATTTCGCTCGGAGCTTTAAAATGCACTTTGTGGTTAAATCTCATATCACGGGCTTTTATTAAGGCCATTTTATCCTCGGGACAGGGAAATCGTTCGTTTCTAGAAATTTTTCTTTCATTTTCCCTTCATATTTAGCTTTTGTAAGATATAAATTCAAAAGCAAAAAATCGGACAGTTCTTTGCGCTTGCCAACATTGGGAGTTCAAAAACAGAAGAACCGTAGATTGGATCAGATTATGTTTGTACAAAATTTAAATTAAATAGATGACGAGAAATTTGGGATTCACGAATTATTTATTTCTAACAAAGAGCGAGTGTCCCGAAAATTGTACATGGCGTTCACAAACCAATTCAAAATAAACTCAAAATAGTCGTTTTTTTATATTTTATTATTATTTTAAAGACTAGAAGTAACATAAGATACATTTTCTTAAGGGGATATACATACATAAAAGCTGAATTTTTTTCTTTGCTTTAAAATATATTTTGAATATGCGAAATATTACCGAATATGAACTCTATGGTAAGTGCCTCTATAAGTGTAAGTGTAGAAGTGTAAGTGTGTTTCAAAACCTTTAATTAAACCTTACCCTTCAGTACCAAAATTCCACGTCCACGAGGCCTCCACGGGGAGTGCTCCGTTTAGCGAAGGTTGAAACAAAGTAGGCGCAACCAAAATCGGCTACTGCCGTTCTCTCGACTGCATATTTTTTTTTGTTTTTGAACTGACTCGAAGCAGCGGTTTTCGACAGTTCGAATATTAGAGAGAGATGGAAATAGTGAAATAAGAAAATCTCTCTCGAAAACAAAGTGTGTTGCATCGACTGCAGAATACCCATTTTAAAATATGTTGTATTATTTATTAATATTTAAAGTTATATTTGCTAAATTTTTATTTATTTGGTCGAATTGGCAAGTATTAAAAGTTTACTATGGCAATGCCAATTAGTTCATATTTGATCTTCTGCCTCAAGTGGCTTAAATTAAAAGGGCTCGGAAAAGAGAAACACTTTAATTTCTCGAAAACTGATGGTTAAATTTCCTTTAAATTTAATTCGAAATTAGATAATATTCTTATCTTTCGTTTGAGATATCGTGCATATCTGCACACACTCGGTGAAGGCTGTAGGAATTTTTTGAAAGTTAGCGTCGAAATCATGCCCGGTTCGGTATTAGGGATGCATAGTCATATCGCCGTGGTAATGCAGTATAATTGCATAAAGTGAGAAATTGCAATATCTCTTGTACGACTGAATGGATTTTAATGAAACTCTTAGAAAAGGCTTAGAATGGCGATGTTTATGGGAAAATCGCTGTAGTTAATATTTAATTACATAAAATCTTAATGTTTTTAAATCCAGTATTTTTTTAATGGTTCCGTTGTCCGGTTCAGCAACTGGTTCGTAGCTGGTTTGCATCTTATTACGTTTTCATAGTTCGCGCCTCTGTTATCAGCCCACATACCCCGCCCACTGTAATGCAATTTTCTCAAAAACTATCGGTTCAAATCTAATTTAATTTTACCAAATATTGCATACACACTGGTAGCCGAGATATTAAAAAAATGGTGAAAACACGATTTTTCAAAGGCTCCTTTTTAATGGATCCAATGGTCAAATACTCCCAAGTCTAATAGAAAACGATATCAAAGTCTTTTCTTAGTATATATAAACTTTATTTTGTTCGATTTAGTTGTTTATTTACGAAATAATAAAAAAAATAAAACCCTCACCCGTGTTCCATTATCCCACCGTTCCATATAGACGCTAACTCACCGACGCTAATTTGACTGACATAACATTTTGCTTGGCTGAGTACATAACTATATTGTGAACATGGAAAAATAATAGTTGTTCACACAGCAGTAAGAACATCACATTTGGCTTGTACAGTAATAATAGTGACAAAATATTAGCAAGTTGTCAGTTTTAAATTAATCAGCTGTTCCTGCTCTTAAAAGTATTGCAAATTAATAACAACAAATATGTTCCGCTAACAAAAGCTTATTTTATATTTTATGTGCTTGTAAAATGACCGAATCTTTGCCAACTTGTGTAAGTCTAGTTTCCGCTGAACACTATCTCCATTTACCACAACGCGCATTATTTTTTCATGTGAAGGACCCTGAGGCCAAGGTTAAAGAGGAAGAAATTGAACCAAAATTCAAGTACCAACGCATTGCCAACGATTTAAAAAATATACTTAACACCGATGTTGTAACTGCCACTGCTGTGCACCCAAAGGTAGAAACGTTCAATTCAAAATTAAGTGTTGTTAACATATATTTTAGTTTCTTATATTTGGAACATTTCGAGGTCGTGTTTATTTATTGGATCACCAAGGCAACTCAGTAAATTCGAATCTAAGCGCCGGCGAAAGCCAGACACACCAGGTGGCAGTCAATCAGATTGATGTGGATCCGAAGGGCGAGTATGTGGCCACATGCTCTGATGACGGAAAAGTGAGTCAATGATTTAAAAGCGGTGATGATATCAATATATTAAATATATCACAGGTTAAAATTACAGGCTTGTTTAGCTGTGAAAACAATTACAGCCTTAGCTTCGGCAAATGCATAAAAGCTGTAGCCTTAGAACCCGATCCAAAGTCTCGGACCCGAAAATTTATTATAGGCGATGACAAGCTCGTTTTATACGAGCGAAATCTCCTTAACAAGCTAAAGCCCATTGAGCTTTGCGCAGTTGAAGGAAAAGTATTGTCCATTTGCTGGCAGGATAACTTTGTAGCCTGGGCAAGTCATTTAGGTGTACGTGTCTACGATTTGAACGAGAAATGCTCGCTGGGGCTGATGAAATGGGAACTTCCATCACAGGGAAAGCGGCTTGAGAACTTTCGATGTCACTTGCGCTGGTCAAATAAACATACTCTTCTTATTGGTTGGGTAGACACCATAAGGATTTGTGCTATTCGGAGGAGAAATTCAATCGAGGCTGCATCTAGTAATCTTCCCGACTATATTGTAGATCCAGGTATGTAAAATACATAATAAAATCTAATAAATATTTATTGTATCCATTGCAGTTTCAACATTTCAAACTTCATTCTATATCTGTGGACTAGCCCCAATGGCCTCAAATCAACTAGTGGTACTGGGCTATCGTAAAGAAAAGAGCGATAACTTTAAAGCTTTACGCCCCGTGTTGTGTGTGATTGAACACAAAATGAACAGTAGCGAGGAGATCTGCACTGATAGTCTAACTCTACGTGGCTTCGAGGAGTATACAGTTAACGATTATTATCTGGGCTGCATAATTGAGGAAAATCGCTATTACATCGTTGCCCCTAAGGACATTGTGGTGGCGAGCCTTATCGATACGGACGATCGTGTCGACTGGTTAATTAAACACAGGTCAGACAATATAAAATAATTTCTTATTAGTGTCAATATCCAGGCTTCATTACTAAGCTTTCACAACATTGGTCACCTACTTTCGTCCAATCGTAGTAATATTCGGGCAACGAGCTGGGATTAGTACCTGTGCCAGTGCCACTGCATAGCTCTCCGTCATATATGTTGCTCATCATTTCCTGACTCCGTTTGTGCAAAACTAAGTGATACGATTGACATTTGCGGGGTATGTAACCGGTATCAAATCTAGGATCGTGCCATCGATATATGTGACGGAAAGGAGCCAACCACGTTCCGACTGAAACGTCCTCAGATGTATACGGGGAAAGCATATGCGAACTGTTTGCTATATATTCACACAGTTTTCGCGATAGAACATATCCACCACCTAGGGCATATGGTAGATAGTTGTTGCTCAGGTAGTAATTCGATTCCTTCCAACGGCCTTTGGTTTTAATTCTTGCCCGGCCACTAAAATAGCCCCAATACAGTTGAGGTAGCGGATCGTTACCATACTCAACCGTATTTCGCAGAAGCTTCCGATCATAGGAGACCAGCTCGTTGAGTAAACTATCCAGCTTAACGTAAGTGTCGTCATCCACCTTGATTAGATAGGAAAATTCATATCGCTGCGTCAATACATCTAGAGATTGAAGAAGCTTCCCTGTGAGATTATGGTATGCCTCTGGGTGGGATTGAAGTAGCAAGAGGTCGTTGTGTAGCATATGTTCATGCTGAAGTTCCGCTTGCAAGCCCCTGCTCATATGTCCAGTTCCAATGGCAAAGAAATGCTTGACTCTTATCACCAGCTGCGTTTTTCTTGAACTCCTTGTCGAAATGCTCCCTTGCCAGTTAATAAATTGACGCAGTCTTTCCTTCTGCGACTCAACATTTTCTGCCATAAGGTGGCCAGTGGTATGGTAGGTGGGAAGATAGATTTGTTCTTCAGGGAAATATGGTAGTACAAGAGGCTGTTCGACATATCGGAGCCAGGTCCTCCGCATAGTGTTTCTTTGGCCCACATTGCGCGGGCTACTCAGCACCAGAACGATGAGAAATAAGTTAGGATGTGGCTCGAGCTGGGCTCCAACTCTACTTCGGTGTGTTGGGCATTTGTCCACTGTACTGAGTATCCTTGTGATAAAGCTTCCAAAAAAAAATGCACTGGCGGCCGTGAAAAGAGTCACCAAATTATTCATACGCCGCATTATTTAATGAAAATGTTTATGCGAAATAATATAATGTTACCAGATTTGGTTGCTTATGTCGTAATATATTTACGTCTAACGCCACTTGGCAACGGTTTCAACTAGGGTTGCATTTTCTGAGCAAAATGCTGAATTTTCCCCATTCGACTAAGGTCACACCGATTTATAAAGGTAAAGCACGGTATCCAGAGAGATGAAAACTGTTGCAAAGCAGTGAGAGAGAGCGAGAGGCAAATAGTTTCAAACAGCTTGTCACCTAGGTCTGTTTCAAAGGGTGGTATCCAGTACAGGTTTGAAAATACTAGAAAGTGGCATGGCGTTACCAGATTATTTGATGTGCTCGTTTTAGTATTTCCATAACGCGTAGCGAAAAAGAATAAAATTTTTAATAAAACTGTCTGTCTCCAATGTTTGCCTCTTGCTCTGCCCCTCACATATTTCAAACTATGGATCCCGCCATGAACAAAAATGCGTGGAAAAGTCGAATTAAAAGCTCAGTATCCAGCAAATAAAGTTGTCACGCAGCGCAAAAATGTTTATTCTTTTGAAGTGTGACTGCTCTTTCTACTTGTAGTTCGGCATTTTTTGAGGGCCAATGATGCGGTCATACTTTGTTGACAACCGGCAAAATTTGAAACATCACACACATTCATCTTTTTATTATTTGTTTTAGATTATTAATTGTCCCAAAGCTATTGACATGCGTTCCGGCTGCTGCGCCTGCCTTGGACTGCTCATAGTACATGTCTAAGGAGCTCGGATGATTGTATATGGGCTTATTTAAGCAAGTGCGGGACCCGTGTTCTGTTCAGAAACATGATTGCACCAGTGGCCATACCCATGTTCTATGCCAGTTCCATAACGAGATGCAAAAGTGGCCAATTTTCCCTTCGACAGTCCTGCATCCTAATTTTTAATTTTATTTTTTCGGCCCAGGTCTTTTAATACAAATTCATATAATTTCCCGATTCCCAATATATTGTATTTGTATTTATCAAGTCAATTAGGACTGTATTCGCTCTTTTAATTCGACTTTTCCACGCATTTTTGTTCATGCCAGGATCCGTAGTTTGCAATATGTGAGGGGCAGAGCGAGAGGCAAACATTGGAGACAGACAGAATTATTAAAAATTTTATTCTTTTTCGCTACGCGTTATGGAAATACTAAAACGGGCGCATCAAATAATCTGGTAACGCCATGCCACTTTCTAGTATTTTCAAACCTGTACTGGATACCACCCTTTGAAACAGACCTAGGTGACAAGCTGTTTCAAACTATTTGCCTCTCGCTCTCTCTCACTGCTTTGGAACAGTTTTCTCCTCTCTGGATACCGTGCTAAAAGAGCGAATTTAGTAAACAATGACCAGTGCGATCAGAGTTCATGCAGACCAAACCAAATTTTCAAAGTAAGTTTTTACGGCGTTTGAATCTCTCATTGTTTACTAAATATACATACATTTTGTTTGGAAAAAAATTAAACTTTGAAAATCGATTTAAAAAAAAGTATAAGTCGCCTTCAAATAAAAAGTACACCATAATTCTTATTAACGGTAAAAATTTCAAGGCTAGGGGCGTATTATGTCTCCTTCAAATTTACCCATTTTTTCCTAAAATTTTCCGGTCGTTCCGATAAAAATGTTAAATTAAGCACATTCGTACTTCAAAAAATGGAGCTCTCAATAAATGGAAATGGAAAATCAAAACACATCTGAATTCAATTAAAATAATTTCAATGTATTCCATTCGTTGCATTTTTCGTCATTCCATTTAACGCGAATACTAAGGAATATATGTAGCTTTTCTACAGGGCAATATGCGACGTAAAGTCGCATAAAGTAGCATACCAAAAACGTCGAGCGATTGACCTTACGACTTATTTATTGACATAGCGAACGTAAGACGTACCGGATACTGAAGTCGTTTCAGGAATTCTTGAAATGAATATATCATCGCATCGATATTTTCCCTTCAAGGTGGTTGCTTTAATACCATTCGGCTGTAATCTCTTCACCGTTAGGTTAGGTTTGGTGGAAATGATATTAATCCCGTCACACAATTAACTGGAATTTTGCCATTAATTTCGTCTGCAGTTGTCATTCATTCCATGACTGGTAAAATCTCCCGATAACCAAATCAGCGCACCGCCAAAGGGATTGCTATTGTTTTGGAAATCGTTCAACGTTCAATTGAGTGCTTCCAGCGATTTCTAATGTGCTATGGTACATTCTTCCCAAGCAATCAGCTTACATTTTCTTACATTCTTACATTCTTACATTCAATGGTAACTTTAATGCTGAATGAGCAGTTCGACCGCCTTCCAGCAATGTTGCTGCGATGCCGGATTTGGCAATGTACGCCAAAATTAACGAAATAACGAATGTCTTGTCAATTCCTCCAGGAGCATCCAAAAAGATAATTCCACCGCTAGCATTGTTCACAGTATTCATCAAAGTATCGTACGCAAACTGTTGCTGTTCATTCAACATTGGTTCGAACCAAAGATCTGTATTAGTCCACTGCAACTACAAGTACACCGCATACACACGCAGTATTTTTTAGACTCGCGTCACAAAGCACCGCATCAAAAAATGATGCGGTGTTTTTTTTACTCGTTTCCTTTGTGCACTCCTTCTATGCGGTGCCAATATGAGAAGGTACCTACAGTTTGGTTAACTTTTTACTCGTGCAAGCGACCACCGCATACACATTTGCAGCGCCTGATAGTGCGATCCGCTTCGTTTTTTTAGCCTTGGGAGAGGCGAGAAGGGCTTCTTCCTCTTCCTTTGTGATGATGTTGGTGCCAGAGCCTTGGTTACAGATGTCTATGGTTTCTTCGGGCTCCCGAATGAGTTCGATGTTAATCGATTTGGGGCTGCTTGAGCACCCTGTTTCGGGTTATTTATTATGTATTGGTCCCACAAATAATGAGGACGTAAGTATCCCCCGAAGCAGAGCCTCATACCCCGGATCGGGCGCTTATACGACCGGAGAACACTACCGTAGTGCCATTCATCACAGGGGCATGGTAGGGTTACACCGGTGATTACGGGTTTTTTCGAGTTGTCCTCTCCAGATCCGGCATATTTAGTCTAGAGCAGGTGCACCTCGATCAGGATGTGGCTCTTCACCACGTATGGTCGGTCCTTAGCAGTCGGCATGTGTCTGCCAACTGCCACTGGCTGAGTCAGCTCGGCGCGGCGACAGGCACGCACGCTTAGTTAACAAAGCCTTTGCCCCCAAAATAAATAATATATTTTTTAAATATTATTTTTAAACAAGAAAGAAAGCTAACTTCGGCATGCCGCAGTTTAAATACCTTTGCAGTAAGTGAAGAAGAATAAAAAAATATTCTGACTTTTTCGTTTTTTCGGCACTGACATAAAACAAATGTTGCGAGCGAAAAATGTTGCTAGCAACAAGGCCAAAACTTTGGCAGCTATACGATATAGTGGTCCGATTTGAATAAAATTAAAACCGAAATTCTAGAATAATACAAAATGGCCACGTCTCAAATTTTATAGAAAGACTAGCGGGCCAGGCGAACTTTGTCTCGCCCCTAATTGTTGTTTTATATATGTTTGAAGTTCTAGAGTGATAACAATACGCAGATAATTCAATTTACTATGTTATTTTTTTTAATTCAATTCTAGCTTCAATATCAGGTAGTTGCACCTTCCCACACATCCCGGCTTGTTCATTTGAGAATTTGAGAACATGACAATGCGGGCATTCCTTGTCTATAGCTCCAATTATAACTTTTGAATGAAAATATTATTCAACATTATTTCCACTGACTCTAATCAGACTTATTCCTACATCATGCCCAAATCGAACTTTATTTTCAGTCCGACTCTAGACGAAAGCTCTCTTCTTTCAGATCTTCATCGCGTTAAGCCCGTCTATTCGCCAGGTCCCGACGGTATACTTGGCTGTGTGCTTAGGTATTGTCCCGACGCCCTGTGCAATCCCCTTCTAAAGTTGTTTACCTTGTCCCTAGAAACCTCCCACTTTCCTCTTATTTGGAAGGAATCATTTGTTATTCCTCTCCACAAAAAAGGTAGCAAATCGGATGCCAGCAACTATAGAGGAATCTATAAGTTGTCGGCCATTCCAAACCTTTTCGAGAAAATCATTACTCCACATTTGCAGCACCTGTGCAGATCAATCATTTCTCCATGTCAGCATGGATTTTTAAAACGTAGATCAACGACAACCAATCTTTTAGAGTTCACTTCCTTCTTAGTTAAAGGCTTCCATAAGGGCTTTCATACAGACGTAATCTATACTGATTTCAGTAAAGCGTTTGATTCTGTCAACCATTCTCTTCTTGTTCGGAAACTCGATCTAATGGGATTTTTGGTTGATCTTCTTAGTTGGATCTCAAGTTATCTGAATGGCAGAACGCAACAGGACCTCTTTAAAGATTCTTTATCTAATGTTCTCAGGGTCACTTCTGGCGTCCCGCAAGGGAGCCATTTGGATTCCTTGTCGTTTACATTATTTATTAACGACCTGCCCAAAGTTCTGACTAACTCCAGAGTACTTATGTACGCGGACGACGTCAAATTTTGCGTTCAATATAAGAACGCTTCCTGCCAGTCTGATTTACAATCAGATCTTAATAACTTCCAAACATGGTGCCGCATAAACTAATTGAACCTAAACGGCTCTAAATGCAAGCTAATGATTTTCTCTCGTGTCGCTCCCAAGCTCTCGACTTTCACGCTAAACCGTTGCTCTTTGGAGAGAGTTACTATAGTCGATGATTTGGGTGTCCGACTGGACCCTAAACTTGACTTTATCAATCATATTTCGTGCATGGTGAATAAAGCCAGAGGTGTGCTTGGTTTCATTAAACGGTGGTCGAAAGAATTCAATGACCCCTATGTTACAAAATCCCTATATATTTCTTTAGTTCGTCCTATCTTAGAATATGGATCTTGCCTCTGGAGCCCTCAGTATGGGGTTCACAGTACTCAATGCACTCAATGTACTCAATGCGTGAGTCAGTTCAGAAGAACTTTTTGCTTTTCGCTTTACCCGGTTTGAACTGGGATCCAAACCAGAGGTTACCCTCGTACTCTAGTAGACTTCTCCTAATTAACTTAGCTTCTTTAGCTAACCATGAACCATGCTTGGCATTACGTTCATTTTTAACCTTATCCACGGTGACGTGGAAAGTGCTGACTTGTTTCACGTACCGAGTAGAAATACTAGGTCCTATATTCCTTTAGTTTTGCGCCACTGTAGAACGTCTTTTGAATTGCATTAACCCTTTAGAGTCTTATGTGCAAATTATAACGATTTGTACATGATAACATCAAACGTGGAAAGCCTTCCCAAACTAAAAACCTTAATACTAACCCACTTAGTACGCATGCAGGCAAACAATCAGGCAGCACGCCAGTAGCCACTGAACAGGCACGTGCTTGGTGTCAGATGGGCCACTTGAATGTACTGATCGTAGTGCATCAACGTCCAACATACCGGAATGCAAAACGCACGAATGAACCCATGGAATTGCTCGATGGACCTGCAGGCGGTGTTGGTCATTTGTTCTGCTTCTATAGACTGTAAACCTGCGTGATTGTCGATGTTTTAGTATTCTTGCTTCATTACGTTCGGCTCATGTATCTTCTGATTGTTCTTGACGCAATTGCCTCATTCTCACACGCTCATCAGTATGAATTTGCTGTATCTGTTCCTCTGTTCTTTCGTCTCTTTTGCTTCGTAATATTTGCCCCTTTGCGTTTTGTTGGCATTTTCTTTTTACAAAAACATATATGTATGTATGAATATAACTAATAATAATAATAATAACTAACAAAATTATTATTTGGGTATTTTATAACACAAAACTTGACGTAAATTTCGTGGCTACCACATCCATAGATTCCAAATTTCTAATCTGACAGTCGGCAGGCAGCGACTAAAGCTGTATTGCGGACTACCCTTATCACTTAGCGGTGATTAGCCTATTCTCAAACCTACTGAATCTGCATATACAATTTCATGAGAATCGGTCGGGTTGTTTCGGAGGAGTTTTCTGTCCAACACGACGATACAGAATTTTATATGTATAGATCAACTATAATAGATGTTAAAAATTGATGTTAAAAATTTACCGATCGTTCCTATGGCAGCTATATGATATAGGTCTCCGATCCGACGGACATGACTAGATCGACTCGGCAGTTGATGCTGGTCAATAATATATATACTTTATAGGGTCGGAAATGTCTCCTTTACTGCGTTGCAAACTTCTGACTAAAATTATAATACCCTGCAAGGGTATACAAATAAAATCTGGTATGCAAGTCCACTGACTTGTTAACTCGTTGGCAGATGTTAATTGTCGTCAACATGTTCGTGCAACAAAGTCTATAGTGGATTATCTGCTTCAGTTACCTTACTTTTATATATTACTGATAATATCAACCAGAGGCAAATTTTCGTAAATTTTGTCGCCATTCCAAGCAAATGCAGCTTACTTTCAAACGGATTTACTCGAGTTAGCGCAGTTACCACATGTAGGTAACGTTAGTGTAAATATATATATAAGATTATAATGCTTTCCGCAAAGGTATAAATTAAATTATATTACCTTTCATCAACAGTAAATTCGAAGAAGCGATTGAGTTGATATCTACGCATGGAGGAAGCTTTCCTATTTTATCAGTGGCCAGGTATGTTTCGTACTCACTGTTTTATTATTGTATTTTCATAAATATAAATGCATCAGACTTTATATAAACCACTTGCTGGCGCTGAAGCAATATGATGAAGCGGCTAGACTGTGCCTTCGTATGCTGGGCAACAATAAAGCTCTTTGGGAAGAGGAAGTGTTCAAGTTTGTGAAATGTCAGCAATTACGCTCCGTCAGCGCCTATCTGCCTACATCCGAGGACTGCAAACTTGATCCGCACGTGTACGAAATGGTCCTTTATGAGTTTTTGAAGTTTGATGTCAAAGGTTTCTTAAACCTGATCAAGGAATGGCCATCCCAGCTTTACAATGGCCTGGCTGTGATTAATGCAATTCACGATAACTTTCGTAAACAGAATGCGAATGCATTGCTTGAGTCTCTAGCTCTTCTCTATTCATATCAGGGTGACTTCGAAAGTGCATTGCGAATGTATCTAAAGTGAGTAGGTTTAAGATCCTTCCACAATACATTGATTGTTTAACCATACTTTTTTCTTAGATTACAAAACAAAGACGTTTTCGAATTGATACGACGTTATGAACTATACAATGTAATTTCCAAACTAATCATTCCATTAATAAGTTTGGACCGCGAACGTGCCTTTCAAATATTACTAGACAAGAATAAGATTAAGCCTGAGGTTGTTGTGCACCAACTGGAAACCAATCAAGAATACCTATTTTTGGTAAGCCCATATACACTCACTTATTAATATTAATTTAAACTTCTAATTTTAAATTTCACAGTATTTGGACTCTATGCAAAAGGTGAATTGTAATAATATATTTCAACACAAATTGGTGTCCTTGTATGCAAAGTATGATCGTACAAAACTATTGCCATTCTTACGGCGTTCAAAGGAGTATGTTATACAAGATGCATTGGCGATATGTAAACGGGAAGAATTTTATCCGGAAATGGTCTACTTGTTGGGTTGCATGGGCGGAGTGAAAGCAGCAGAAGCCCTTAATATAATAATTCATAGGGTAATGAGAATTAAATATATTTGCATTGATTAAAAAAAGATTGTTTAAAAATGACACATTACATGTGTCAATTCCTTAAAGAATACTTCACTAGATTTTGTTGTATATTTTAATTAGATAAAAGACGTTGAAATGGCAATAGACTTTTGTAAAGAGCATGATGACAACGATTTGTGGAATACACTTATCGATGAATCCACTAAGCAACCAGAGATTATAACAAAAGTGTTGGATGGTATTGTGGGTAAGTAATATACAAAGGGATTCTTAAATGTTTGACTTAGTCTACGTTCATTTTATTGCGTTTTAGATTTTGTTAATCCAGAAGTAGTCGTTGGCAAAATTAAGATGGGTCAGACCATACCAAATCTTCGGGAATCGGTCATCAATATGCTATGGCATTACAATATCCAAGAGGAAATGCTTTCTACGGCCCAAAGAATCCAGCTTGATGGATATTTCGACACCCACTCCGAAGTGGTGGCACTGCACCGGCGTGGCCAGCAAGTTTACTATGATCAATGCTGTGCGCAGTGCCAATGTCCAGTACTAACGAAAAATGATGCCTCTAATTCCATAGTCGGGTTTAAATGTGGTCATATATATCACGAACTGTGCGGGCTAAGCAAAGATTACTGCACGGAATGTCAAATGTGGAACACTGACCCTACCAAGGTGGAATAGCCCAGGCAACGATAATGTTAAATCACACTCATGTAATAATATAATTATATATTTAAAAGGAAATTTTCGCACGAGCCACATTTAATAAAGTCAGCCTTTAAATCGTCTTCCGAATGTTTTTTTTTATTAATTGAGATATGGCAATTTTTTTTACGTCTATTGATGCTTTTGGTGTAATAGGGACACAATCTTAATATTTAAAAGGAAATTTTCACACGGGCCACATTTAGCAAAGTCAGCATTGAAATTGAAATATGGTAAACATTTTTTACGTTGATTGATACTATTGATGCTTTTTGTGTAATTAAGGACACAATCTTAAAATTTTCCCAAGACTCTACGACATGTCTTGACGTAGGTTTCTGTGAACGGCCCGCTCTGTCTCTTTTACCTGTGGAATTAGTCAGTTTATGCTTTTTAATTTGGCAGAAAATTGTTTGACAGCGTACTTTTTCAAATTGGATTTAGTTTTGGACAAAAATTTCTGTGTGGTATTTTATTAACATTTCGGTTAGCTGGATTTGGCGTAGTTCTCGTGTTTAGACATTTTTTAATAAAATTACGTTAAAAAATAACTTAAATAAAAAAAAAAACTGTAAAAGCTACACAGTAGAACATTTATAAGCTGAATTTACAAATTGCAAAAAAAATTTCTTTAATGCGAACAAAACAAATGAGAACTAAATAACTAACTAACAGAAGCAAAACAGAAGACAAACAAGACGTGTTTTCTTGTCGCTCCCCATGAATAATTAAAAATCAATATTAAATTCACGAATCGCCGAGCAAAACATCTCTCAAAAAATCGTTTAAACACTCTTGAATCATATCTGATAAACATTTCTCTAAAAATATAGTAATAACTATTTTAAGCGTGCATTTAACTTTGAACGCGTGAAGTTACAAACAAACAACCTGAAACCGAAACCAACTCAACGCGCATCACCGAAAACACTCAAGCAAAAGGGAAAAGGGAAGAATACAAAGCACAAAGCTAATTTCATCGAGGACTCGCAATCACTAAAAAAGAGAGAAGAAAAATGGTTTTGCCGGAGGGAAAGCGCATGAAGGAAACTTCTGGTGTCCAGCGAGGGCGTCCCTCTGATGCCACATCGGATGCTGCCCCACCGAATAGCCGGTTCGATAAGCAAGCCCAGCTCATTAAATCAACCATTCGCGAGGTCGAGGAGAGGATGCTTGGAGTGCTGCAGGAACGGCTTGTAGGTGTTACCACGGAGATGAAGCAGATGGCCGATCGAATGTTGCAGCTGGAGAGAGAAGTTGAGGAGCTGCGCTCCCTGAAATCACAAATTGGATCGGTGCAAGGTAGGCTCGACACACAGCGTGCCGAAAGCGAGGCGGCCGGCCGCTCTATATGTCAACGAGCAGCTCACGAGAGATAATTTCATTATCTTTAAAGAAGCCCTTCGGTACTCAGCTACCACTCTCCCGCTTTGGCTCGAGCTCTACGATCGCCGAAGTTATTAATGCTGGGAATAATAGCTTTCGCTGATAAATACTCTTGTTTTACTGTCCCTTATTATTTGTTAGTTTCTTAGACAATAACCAATCTGGCTTCCGCCAAAAACGAAGCTGCACGTCTGCAGTTGTAAAAATAGTAGGGACATTCGCCAAGAAATGGCTAAAAACATTACATTATTAACCCTGCTAGATTTTAGCAAGGCATTTGATACCACCAATCATGACATAATGTTAACGAAACTGTAGCGAATATTTAATTTTTCCATAACTGCTATTAAACTTATAAAAGCATATATTACTGATAGAAGGCAAGTTGTTGTTGTTGGGAACAAAATATCAGGACTTCGGGTTACCACTCGTGTTGGTACCACAAGAATCAGTTTTAGGGCCTTTATTGTTTACAATCTATGTTAATGACCTGTCAAATGTTTTGTGTCCATATGTATGCGGATGATGTTCAGATGTATGTATGTCAGTCGTCCATTAAGTCAAGTTAATGAATGTATAAATGTATGTAATATTGACCTGTTAAAAGTAAACAATTGGGCTAAGAAGAATGGTCTGAGCCTTAACCCTTCGAAATCGAAGTGTCTTGTTATATACAAGAAGAGCATCCAAACGGACCATTAACAGAAGCTGCGATTGGGAGACTCAAATTTAGAATACGTAGATTAGGCTAATTTTTAATTTAAATGTTCAAACATGAATAGACTTCAGAATTTTATTATTTCTCCACAAAATTGTAGTAACAAAGCAACCTGACTATTTTTTGAGCTAATTCGATTTTCTTCCTCGCAACGCACTAACAATATTATAAGTATACGCTCAAGCACCCCCCAAAGCTACGTACGGGCAAGTACGGGCGTTGCCCGTACTGTCGACTTGTTTGCCCGTACAGCTCGTCTAAGAAAAAACCGAAAAAAATTGATATCTAGAAAAATATCAAGCACTGAAGTTTTTTAAAATGTTTCGCGTCACATTGTCGGTGTCAGCGATATTGGTAACGTTGGCACTCGTGTTTATCGATACTTTTCTGAGATCGAGTTAATTTAGTATTTGATTATTAGCGATATGAAATTTCGATATCATAAACGTTTACACACCAGAAGCGGATAGGAAAATTAACAATTTATGTGATATAGTCTTTCTACATATCGAAAAAGAAAGGCCGTAGTTCCAGTTGATCGCTGATTTTTTTGAGTGTGATGTGGAAATGCAAAGTCACTTCTTATTAAATCCAAAGTAGCGTTGCAAAAACTAAACGTATTATATCGATTTTCTGCCTAGGTGTCTGAAATATTCATCCTTTCGATTCATCATGGATATAAGGAATTATTTTGGTCAAAAACGGCCCCGTCTGGAAGAAACTTCCAACGTACCTTAGACTTCTTCATCCACATGTACTACTGATTCTCAAGTTTGTTCCTATCAGACAAACATTTTTGAAGCAGTACCCTAAAAGTAATGATCGTTCTTTCCGAGCATCATGCTTCCAAGAACATAAGTGGTTGATGTATTCAGTGTCAAAAGATGCTGCTTATTGTTATGCGTGTATGCAATTTAAACCGGCATTTATAATCCTGCCCGTCCTTCATTAATTTGTGCCCGTACTACTAGTTAGGTCTAGCTACGGGCCTGCGCTCAAGACTTTCAAGCTCTGATAGACAGTTTCTAATTTATTCCATTAAACTGTGGAACCAATTACCGAACTAAATAAAGTTAATCAGAGGCACATCACAATTCGAAAACAAACTCAAAACTTATCTTTCCACACACACCATAAAACATATGTATAACAAACGCTAGAATTTTAAAACATATACACGGTGTGTCCCAAAAATAACCGAACTTTATATTTAAGTCATACCACATACATACTGAAAGTTTGCAACATTTAAAATATACATTTCTGGCCAAACAGAATAACCAAAACAGAACTGTGGCGCGTTACAGGCGAGCCCCCGATACACACCCAAATAAGGAAGAAAAAATGGATGTGGATAGGGCACGCTCTCAGAAGAAACCCTAGTAGCATAGTGAGGATGACACTGGACTGGAACCCCCAAGGAAGCAGGAGAGTAGGAAGGCCAAGAGCAACCTGGAGAAGAACCGCTCACCAAGAACTAGCCCAAATAGACAGCACATGGGGAAAATGCAAAACAGACAGCTCAAAATAGAGTAGATGGAAGGCTCTCGTAGAAGGCCTAAGTTCCCGAGAGGAATAAGAGGAATTAAAAAAAAAATAATAAATAAAAAAAAAGATACATTCATCCTCTTTCAAACGCACCTAACTTCATGTAAATCGGATGACAGGTGTATAAGTGACAGCCATTTCAATAAGACCAAAGGTGTGCTAATGGTTCAAAAATAAAATGGAACAAAGAGCAAATATAAAATTTTTTGTCAAACTTGAAAAAAAATTAATGAAAAAAGTTTATTGTGATCATTGTATGAGTCGTATGCAAGTTTATACGTGGTTTACACGATTTAAAAATGGTCGTGAGGATTTAAAGGACGACCCTTGAGCAGGACGTCTGGTGGAAAAAGTCCTCGAAATCATTGGTATCGATGCAAATTTTACTACGAGAATGTTGGCTGAGGAATTGAATACGAGTAAAAAGACTATTTGGAGAATTTTAACCGAAGATTTGGGGAAAAGAAAGGTCTGTGCACGATTTGTTCCACATGAATTAAATGACGACCAAAAAAGTGAACGAATTTTTAATGAAACAAGAAAGAAAGCTACAGTCGTTCGTGAACGACTGTTATATACCATGTACCAAAATATATCGCCGCTCGAATTAGCTCTTTGACAACGATAAACAAAAGTCAGCTGATCTCGACTTTTGCCTATTAGAGAAATGTAAACAAACTCGCTCTTTGCAAAACCACCACCATCTCATGCACTTGCGTGTGCAAGACAGAGAAAGAGATAACCCCTCTCTCTTTTTTGCGCACGGGAATCAGTTTCTTGCGCTCATCGGTTTTGTTGTTGTTTTTTGGCATGCACCTGTTGCTAGCTGCCAAATAGATAGCACACTGATAAGTAAATAACTATTGTGTTTTTCACCCGATCTTTACCAGATTTTCGGTATTGATACATGTTCTACATATGCATGCCTATGCAAAAAAAGAAAGATCTATGGTAATATTTGTGGCTGCAAAACGTTTTTATTGATTTGCGGGGGAGTGGGGGGGAAATTTTTAAATCTGAAACAAACTTGATCTGCGTGCAAAACATTCCGACCTACATACCGAATTTTGTGGCTCTAGCTCTTATAGTTGCTGAGATCTAGGCGTTCATACAGACGGACAGACAGACATGGCTATATCGACTTGGCTGTTGATGCTGATCAAGAATATGTATACTTTATGGGGTCGGAAATGCTTCCTTCTGCCTGTTACATACATTTGCACAAAATTAATATACCTTTGTACCTACGCACTGTGGTCGATCCCATAGGCCAAAAATAAAAAAAAAAATTTTTTATTTTAGCTTAAAATGTGCCAACACTGTCTCGTAATACATCAAACTTTTGTACCCTGCCTTTCTTTTTGTTTTGCTCCAGCTATCCTCTTCAAGAATAACTCTTAAACATAGAGCATCAAACTGTTATTGGTTTTGCAGTGCGTTGCAGTGTGGGAGGCATTCAAACGAAAAATTGAAAAACAAAGTTTTAAAAGATTAACCGAACAATGGAAGTCTTTAATATTTTAAAGAAAGGTATTAGCTACTATTTTTAATTATATTCATTTATAGCATGTTTTGTTTATTTTTAAGAATTAATGCAAGTGTGTCAATTTAGATAAAATGTATATGTAAACAAAAAGTTCACTTAGACTTTTAGTTGTTTGTCCATCGAAGTCCGTGATCAAACTTACATCAAAATGATAAACGATATTTACAGATTATTTGGTGTAAAATTCAGCTGCTAGTTTTTGCAACTCTCTGCGCAACAATAAAAAGAACAACGGCGTCTCGCAGTTTTTCGAGCATTTTTTGGTCGCCCGCTCCATACAAGATGATATAATATCCATACAAGATGATATAATATAGTAGTCCAATCTTAATAAAATTAAAACCGAAATTCTAGAATAATACAAAAGGCCATATCTCAAATTTTATGAAATTATGTAGTATTGTTAAGATAATAATTTTTTCTTCATTTTTGCCGATCGTTTCTATGGCAGCTATATGATATAGTTGTCCGATCTTGATCAAATTAAGCCCGAAATTCTATAATAATACAGAATGGCCATATCTAAAATTATATAAAAATATGTTAAAAACTGGTTAAGTTATAATTTATTTCTTCAAAATTTCGAT
Source organism: Drosophila bocqueti (assembly GCA_018151655.1). Lineage (NCBI taxonomy): Eukaryota > Metazoa > Arthropoda > Insecta > Diptera > Drosophilidae > Drosophila > Drosophila bocqueti. The sequence continues at coordinate 82,418 of JAECXF010000036.1, forward strand.
CGTTCCTATGGCAGCTATATTATATAGTCGTCCGATTTGTCTATATTTTACACTATATATTCAATATATTTTTATAGATTTTCTGTAAAAATTTCATAGTGATATCTCCACTAGAAGTATTTTTGGCCGCCCGCTCCATACAAGACCGACCACTGTGCTACGGTACATGGTATAAAAAGGGATTTCTCTCATCGACCATCCTCCGTATTCGCCTGATCTACCACCCTGTGACTATTTTTTATTTCCAAAACTGAAAACCAAGATGAAAGGAGCATTTTATAATGATATCCCAGCCATTCAAGCAGCCGTAACCGAGGTACTGAAGAACAATTCTATAAATGAAATAAAAAAATCTATGCATGCGCTGGTTGATCGTTCCAAACATTGTGTTGAGTCAAATGGAGCCTATTTTGAATAAATAATAACTTTCAAAGATAATATAATGTGTATTTTATTTTATATTCAAAAAGTTCGCTTATTTTTGGGACACACCGTGTATGTAACAATCACTAGAAACTTAAGAAATAAATTATGTTAGTATTAAGTTAGTAATATTTCATTTTGTGACTGGCGCATTAATTTAAATAAATAAATCTAAATCTAAAAAGATTAAGACATAATAAGACGGGATGTAGATGAACTCAATTTTTCGATTTAAAATGAAATACCAGGCGATATGCACTCCTAAAAATCAGTTGACACAATCACTGATGATTGTCAATTAACCAACTGAGTTTTTTCATTGGAATTACCAGGATTACCACCACATAATTTGCTGTTAAAGGTTGGTTCGTGATAATTTTGTTAAGGGGGGGTAGGGTTTTGAAGGCAGAAAAAAAAGGTTTTTACAGATTTTTTTTTGGGCGTACGGCGAAAGTATTTTTTTTCTGATTATTGTACATACATTAAAGAGTAGTAATTGAAGTATATTCTGTGAAATATTGGTTGAAAAATATTGAAAATTGACCGAAGGCAGCAATTCTTCGCAGGCGCCTCAGAAAAAATACATTTTGCGGTGCACATCATACCTCAGCACTGGATCATGTGAAATGAAATAACCAAAGTTTTTCCATCAATTTGAATGTCCCTCTAGGTATCAATGTCGAGTTTTCCATTTTTTTTTTTAATTTTAGAATTATTGTACTGGACTTGAAAGTGAAAATACCGATTTTTGACCGAAATTCATGACTATTGTTGTTAATAATAAAAAAATTTTAATCAAAAACGAAAAAATCTCGACAATGTTACCTCATAAATTATGTAAGTAAATACTGTAAAAAATTTGAGAACGATCGGTTAAATAGATTTTGAGATACAGCGTGCACCGACTCAAAAAACATCGATTTGAGAAAACGCGTTTAAAGTTTTTCGTAGCGAAGAGACCCTGGTAAATCCCGCCTACTTCCAAAAATGTATTTATTCCGTATTGTATTACGTTGCAAACTTCAGACAAAAATTATAATACCCTGCAAGTGTATACAAATAAATTAAAAAACATAAATAAACAAGCAACGATTTATTTATTTAGGTCAACGGAAGAACCAGTGTCAGTTTTTGTCAAACTCCTGACTATTTGACAGTTCTAACAGCTTCTGACGTTTGTCTGCTATAATAAATTCGTCGTCCTCGACCATTTCCGAGTCACCACGTTTTCGAAGAATAGACAGTGTAACGGTCTGATCAGCATAGTCACCAGTATCATTATCGTGGTAAACCAGATAATTGGGCTTGATGTACTTATTGGACCTAATAAATTAAGATAAAGTTAAGCAGTGGTTTTTAAAATCTTAATAAAAGAGAAAACTTACAATTTTAGCAAATAAGGATCAAATGGAAAAAATGTTTCTAGTGTTTCTTCTGGCATGGTTTTGTCATGACCGTAAACCGTGGCAAGCTTACGACGAGCGTTGCGCTCCAAAACCGTATGACAATAAGCCAATTGATGTGTTCGTGTAACGCCAGCAAAAGCCGTAGCCACTGGGGCTAGACAGTATCGAAGAGGATTAAAGTGGCACATGGCAAGACGAGAAAGTTGTAGAGATTGAAGAAATATCAAATCTTTTGTAAATCTAGTCAAATCGTTGGCACGAAAGGCAATTAAATAAAAAATGCCTTGACATACTGAAAAAAATACCATGTTGGCTTTAAGTGAACAATTCTGGCCGTATTCATCTGAGTCATCTATGTAAGAATGCGCCCATTTACTTAACTCTCTAAGATAGAATGTTATAGCGCTGGAAAGAATCAAAAAGTCAAACTTATTTATTACACATATTATAATTAAAAACCATTTCTTACCTAAGTGGTAAAAACTTCGCACGGGCTATAAAACTCGACAGATACCCTACAGCAGTATGACGAATTATGGCGGAAGCATTTGGATTTTGAACTTTGTTCCACAGCATTTGTAAGAAGCTGTCCCAGTAGACCGATCGAATGCCACACACTTGAAATATGACGAATTGTACATGATGGGTATTGTGGCTAGGAAGTAAAACTTCATCAAATAAGTACAATAATATTTTAAATACTCGATTTGCTGAGTCGCGGCTTTGTTGGCCACTATTTGGTTCAATGCGACATTTTTCATCAAAGAACTTGTATAGCATTAAAAGACATATATCTAGGGTATGGCCGATAGGATGTTTGACTGTTGGTTGTTGTTGTAACATGGCTTTTTGCTCAATTTTGTCATTATCGCCAGTCTCTACGTCGATTTCATTTCGGGGGGCATTAACATCTAAGACTAAAAGCCTGAAAATGTAGTTAAAAATTAAGCTCGGCTACATTAGATTATATTTTTTTTATACAATTTAGAGATCACTTACTTTTGCAGAACCAGCTGAAAAATTAATTCCTCAAATACCGGCTTATATTTCGTAAGCCAGAGAACGTTAAACAGGTAACCAGATGTAACATGGGAAGGCTTCTTAAAATATGGAAATTTGACCGTTATGGAATCAATAACTACATCAAATGCCATAGGTACAGCTGTAAGGATTCGATTAAGTGCGTCATGAACAGGCTTTAAATCCATATGAGCGCGCTCCGATGGGCTGCCATTAACCCAGTCGGCTGCATCCAAATCCCCGGGAATCCAGTGGACGATCAATTTGCATATTCCAATCGGTAAATAACTATTATGGGCCACCATAACGTCAACGCAAAAATCAGAGTACGCTTGGATAATCACAAGACTTCGTTTCTTCCAGGAAAGGGACATCAATGCTTCGACAACGTTTATAAAATCTGGAGTCAAATGGTGGACTATCTTTTTGGCATCGGTCAAGACTTTTAAAAATTCGTCATCGTCAAGATCGGATTCACGAATATAGTATGTGAATTCTTGGACAAAATGATAATTCCCATCTTCCACGGCTAAACGAATAGATTCGACAAGACCTTTTTCTTTTGGAGCCGCAAATCGAACTCTGTTTGCAGCCGCTGTCTTGGCTCGTTCTCGATCAGCACCAGAAAACGATTTTAAAATCGATGTCGCACCAGTTTTGCTTGTGTAGATGGACATGTTGTTCACCAAAAGCAAGCAATATAGAATTTATGAAAACACTTTATTGAAGTTAGTATTTCTGTACAAATATAGCATTATAACTATAATTTGTCTATTTTAGAGACGCATTAAACCCACACTTTTTTTTAGTGCGACCGAGTTGAAGAAATATAAAAAAAAAAATAAGTTAATGTGCTAACCTTATTACGACATATTCACACCATCTTAAGATACAATATTTTATTTAAGCTAAGTACAGACACCAAAAAGATTTATTCTATTAAAGTGTAAACGCTTATAAAAAACAACTGAAACGTTGAACAGGCGGGCCATGAGGTTTTGCGACTTAGAAATTACATATTTTGCCCTTCTGAGTGCAATGGATTTCTTTTGCCGTTAGTTAGGCAATAATTTTTAGGTGAAAATCTAAATTCCTCTTATGGCTCAGTATCCAGCAAATAAAGTTGTCACGCAGCGCAAAAATGTTTATTCTTTTGAAGTGTGACCGCTCTTTCTACTCGTTGCTCGTCATTTTTGAGAGCCAATGATGCAGTCATACTTTGTTGACAACCGGCAAAATTTGAAACATCACACACATTCATCTTTTTATGATTTGTTTTAGATTATTAATTGTCCCAAAGCTATTGACATGCGTTCTGGCGGCCTGCGCCTGCCCATAGTACATGTGTAAGGAGCTCGGATGATTGTATATGGGCTCTTATAGGCATGGGTGGGTGTTCCGTTCAGGAAGAAACATGATGGAACCAGTGCCCATACCCATGGGGGAGAAGTTGTCCTGTGCCAGTTGCATAACAAGATGCAAAAGTGGCCAATTTTCCCTTCGATAGTCCTGCATCCTTATTTTTAATTTTACTTTTTCGTCCCAGGTCTTTTAATGCAAATTCATATAATATTCCGATTCCCAATATATTGTATTTGTCTTTATCAAGTCAATTAGGACTGTATTTGCTCTTTTAATTCGACCTTTCCACGTATTTTTGTTCATTCCTGGATCCACAGTTTGCAATATGTGAAGGGCAGAGCGAGAGGGAAACATTGGAGACAGACAGATTTATTAAAATATTTATTCTTTTTCTCTACGCGTTATGGAAATACTAAAACTAAAAATCTCCTAAATCTTGCACCGTTCTAGTATTTTCGAACCTGCACTGGATACCACCCTTTGAAACAGACCTAGGTGACAAGCTGTTTCAAACTATTTGCCTCTCGCTCTCTCTAACTGCTTTGCAACAGTTTTCTTCTCTCTGGATACCGTGCTTATGGGTGAAAATTTGACCATTCACTACGCAAATGCAACAGATATGGCAAAGAACAAATTAAAAGGGAAGACGATAATATTATTCTTGCCCCAAATGCATTGGATTGTTACTACTTAAGTCGGTACTACCATTAAATAAATTTGATTTTGGAATGTTGCAGCTACCCGAAAAGAATGCGAAAGTTAACGGTTCATAGGACGAAGCTTAAAGCTAGGTACTAACATAAACTAAATTTTCTGAAATCAGCTTTAAGAAAAATTGCAATATATTTCGATCGGGAACCAGTGCGACCAAATATCTTAAGGAAAAGGCGGAAAAAAGGGGGAAAACGCGTAAATGGGGTCATACTGACATGTACGCACAGCTGTTTTATGTAAACAAACTTTATAAAAGTAAATTATAATGAACAGGAACGGATTCGATATTGGAATAATATTTATTGATATATTCGCCATTAAATAGCTCAAGGCAAATAACAGGAGGTACCAACGCCGCCGCCGCCCACAGACGGATTTTTTTCTTATTTAAAATGTCTTTTGTGAATTAAATCCCATATAATAACCCTTATCATTACGGGTTTTATACAATTAACCTTTCCTGGGGACAATAAAAGCTGCCCATGCGAGCAATGTTTTTATTTTTTGAATTTCCCTCCATATCTAGCTTTCGAAATAAATAAATTTATTTATTTTGAAAGCGAAATCACAGCTGATTTGTTTCCTGATCCCGCAACGCTCAACGCGCATTTTGATAGCTAGATTTCGCTTATGTTAGTACCCGAGAAAGCGACCTTTTAGAAAATTCTTCTTCTTCTTTTTTCTGCAAGCGTTTTTTTATATGGAGTTTGGCCGCTTTCAGAAAATTTAGTTTATGTTAGTACCTAGCTTTAAGCAAAAGAAAATACGCATGCAAGTTGTCAGAAGTATTAATACATTATTTTTTGCTTCAAAAATATGTACACATAAATTATATTCCATTTTTGTATTCTTTTAAGCAATAATATCCTAACTTACATTATTATTAATTAGAAAAACTGGTTTTCACATCGATGGCGGCTTTTTGCCTTGTTGAAATTGAGTTTATGAAGTTATGTTGAAATTAAAGAGTCAATTTTTATAAACGGTCTGTTATTTCGGGTAAATTTGAAGGAGACATACAGGCATGCTCCGGTAATCGTAATTTTTTCCCGATTTCGATTTGGCCAAAATCTTACGATTTCGATTTTAGGTGCTCCGGTTTTCGTAAAATTTTTGCTATCGTCGGTAAACAGCTGTTTGAGGTCACCAGTAAACAGCTGTTTAAGCTAATTCCCACACGAAAGGGCTGCCACATTTTTCACAGTTTTAATTCCGATGGTTTCAATAACTTTTTTACTGTATTCTCATTATAAAAGTAATTAAAATAAATAGCAATATTTATAAAAAACATTTATGGCTCTGATTTAAATTTATTAATGAATTCATTTAAATTTTATAGGTATTTTTACCTGGCTGTTTCATTCCACCAAAAGTATGGCAACCCTGGCGACAACTTTCGACCAAGTACTTTTCTACATTTGGCCAAATCGAGATTGCTTGTTGCCGACGGCAAAATTTGGTTTGTCAAATTTGAGGTGGGGTCAGAAATAAATGTTTTATAAAATAACTACGTGCCAGAATGATCTTGTGGTGGTGTGAAATAAACATCAATAGACCACTGAGTAAACTATTTTTTCCCCTTAGTAAATTAGATATTATTTGATATAAAAAAAGGCATTTACTTTTCATTTCGGCCAGACAAAGGTGCCCGTTTTCCAATTCAACAAAAATTTTACGATTTCGAAAACCGGAGCACCGATTTTACGATTTCAAATTGAAATCGTAAAAGATTACCGGAGCATGGCTGATAATACGCCCCCCCTAGCCTTGAAATTTTTACCGTTAATAAAGTTGATTTTTCAAAGAATTATGGTGCACTTTTTATTTGAGGGCGACTCCAAACAAAACTTTTACCATAATTCTTAGAAAAATCCACTTTTTTAATGGTAAAAATTTCAAAGCTGGGGTGGGGGGGGCGTCTTATGTCTCCTTCAAATTTACCTTATTTCGAGTGCAGCGTTTTTTTTTAATTTTTTAAATAATCATTTGACATTTTATGATATCCAACTATTTTGGATATTATTGTCAGAACTTTGTGAGTGACCATATCGGTTCCCTCACAAGTTTGGTATTTAAATAGATTAGATTTTTGTAAATATATAGGTAGGTTAGGCTTTTGTAAATATAGGGTAGGTTAGAGTTTGTAGGTTAGAATTTGTAGACATGTAGGTAGGTTAGAATTTGTAGACATGTAGGTAGTACTAGTAAGTTAGAATAGGATCATAGTTTTAATTTGTAGGTCTTAGGGAAAAGAAAAACCCCAGAAGGGGCATCTTTGTGTACATAGGGGTTAAACCCCCGTACATATACACCCCGGCAGAGCCCATAACAGCGGCAGAGCCAAGACACCCGGCAGAGCCCATAACAGCGGCAGAGCCAAGACACTCGGCAGAGCCCATAGCGGCAGAGCCAAAACACTTGGCAGAGCCCATAGCAGCAGAGCCAACACATCACGGCTGAGCCAAAGCTTAGCGGCAGAACAAAGCCACCTGGCAGAGCCCATAACAGCGGCAGAGCCAGTCTATCGTGGCAGAGCCCATAACAGCGGCAGAGCCAGTCTATCGCGGCAGAGCCCATTGCGGTAGAGCCCTTAGCGGCAGAGCCAACCAACCCGGCAGAGCCCACCTCGGCAGAGCCGAAGGTCATCGACAGCAAGGCGAGCCGAAGCTCGACGCCGCCACGTAAGCAGGCAAGGCTTCGTGTCGGCCGAAGGCGATAACGCTCGGTCAGCAGATCGTTTGCCGGACGCAACGCCGATACACCTCGGCAGAGCCGAAGCTCGACGCCGCCACGTAAGCCACCAATGCTTACTAGCGGCCGAAGGCGATAACGCTCGGGCAGCAGATCGGCGGCAGAGGAGGTTTCTTGGACGCAACGCTGGCCGCCAATCGAGGAGAAGCTGGGAGGGAGCAAGACCGACCAGAAGTGTCGGAAAGCGGAGGAGAACGACGACGACACCCAGGACAAGGAGGACTGCGAGCTTGGCGGTGGTCACCGCGTTGAATTAGCGGGCCATCGCCATGAAGGAGTAGAATGGTGAGCCGGGCCTCGGGCCAAAACCACCTGCCGGGGGGAAAAACATGCGTGTATAGGGACGACGAAGTAGGATTTAGTACGAACTACAATAAAAGAATGAACAAAGACAACAAGACTTGGCAAATTCTTCAACCTCACTAACCTTCCTCCTGACCCCCGCCTTGGAACGGCCCCGCGATTACGCAGCCGTCTCCCTGGCAGGTAATCCTTCTTCCTGATTCTCGCCTTGGAGCGGCCCCGCGATTACGCAGCCATCTCCCTGGTGGGAATACTTCCTCCCAAATCCCGCATTGGGGGCGGCCCCGCGATTACGCAGCCGTCTCTTTATGACAAGGATCCCGCCTGAATACGAGACAAGCACTGCAGCCATTCTCCTGCCCCTACAGATTCCCAGATCCTTACTTTCCAAATCCTGGCCAGTAGGCCCCTTTTATTCTGCCTGTCTCACAAATAAATATTTTCTGTGGAGGATCCTGGCCTGGCTGAGTATTTATCCTGGCCCGTGATTAGCATCTTTACAGAATGGCGCCCGAACAGGGACTAGGCAGGATAAAAGGACATTTAACACCCATCGTGGATTAAAGCCCCACAAGTAGGAAAAATATGGACGGAAAATTGAAGGTTAGGGACAAAGATCGCTGGGAAGCACATGACCACAGAGGTCACATTTTGGACGGGAAGTTTGCTTAGCAACAGCAAGAACCACATGGATTTGTCGGCCACGACACGAAACATGGGTAAACAGAGTTCGGGAATTGACGAAGCCCCAAAAGGTACGGTTTGGCATAGGCACGAACCACAGGGACTTGTCGGCCACGACACGAAATATGGGTAAACATAGTACAAGAGAACACGAAGGGCAAAACATACGATTACACGCCCGACGTGATTAGCATGACAGAGATGAGGGCAGAGCCTTCGGGACAGACATCAACGTCTACGACGGCGCCGCAGCTGGCGTCGCCGCCCTTAGCAAAAAAAGTTCCTTGTCCCTTTCGCACGCAATGGTTCCCCACTTGGGGGGAGGCCCGAGGCCGGCCGAGCCGGTATTTAAGTACGACGCCGACTGAATATTGGGACAGTCGATCACCAGTCCCCAACCGAACCACATCCTCAAGAATACCCAGCTACAATATCCCCAAGGAAGGTCATCAAGAGTATCCTCAAGGATAACCTTCCAGAATATCCTCAAGGATAACCATCCAGAACACCCTTCAGGGGTAATCATCAAGAGTATCCTCAAGGATAACCTTCCAGAATATCCTCAAGGATAACCATCAAGAATATCCTCAAGGATAACCATCAAGAATATCCTCAAGGATAGCCAGCAGAATACCCTCAAGGGTAACCCACAAAATATCCTCAAGGATAATAGTTAAAGAATTTTGTTCACTGCTAACACCAGGGTCTACTGGGCCCAACAGGATACCTCCAAGGAAAACCAACAATCAACCTAGCAAGGACACGGTTCCCAACCCTTCCAGAAAGGAACATTCACAGACTATAGTCTGAATACCAGTCTTCAACCGCGGCGGAACTTATAAAGGAAGGGCAACCACGTTGACAGTGACATGGGGGTCACGTGGATATCGTATCGCAAGAAGCACGAACTGGAAGCTATCCTCCTCGAGTTTGGCCTAGCCATTAACGGTACGGTCGAGGAGCAAAGAGCCCGAATCTACGCGTTCGTTCGACAACCTGGGCTCTCCGACGCCCTCCAGACACGCCTCGCTGAGATGGAGACAAAATACGGTAACTCCCCGTCGGGAGAGAGCAAGCCGTCGTCACCAATACCGCCTGACACTGAAGCAGCAACAGGTGCCCCGGGCCCAAGTTCCGCCTTGCCGAGCACTAGCCACACTTTGATGGTACCGCGCAGCACCTCGCCCGGGGGACGAGGGAGATCCGAGGGAACACCACGCGCTAACACACCCCAGCCCGACGCAGGCACGGGTCACCTCCAGCTCGACAAGGTGACTAAATGGGGTCTTTCTTTTGATGGCTCAACCGACCCACTTAGCTTTGTGGAACACGTCGAGGAACGGGCAGTTACCCACCGGCTTGATCGGAAGAATCTGTCCCTGGCCTTTGCCCTTCTCTTGACCGGCCGAGCCGAGAACTGGTTCCGTACCAGCGGTCTGCAGGGAAAATCCTGGCCCGAAGTCCGCCAAGAATTCTTAGAATTCTTTCTACCACCCCGTACTACCAACGCCTGGACGACGAAATCCAGGCTCACTACCAAAAGGCCCAAGAACCCTTCAAGGAATACCGAATAATCGATCTACGACTAAAAATGCGACGTGCCGGATTTTCACCGGCACAGGAACTGGAGCGCATATATGAAAACATGCTGCCAGAGTACCAAATGTTTACTCGACGACAGCCGAAATGGAAATCGTCGCGGGAAATCAGACTACACGGAACCGAGGGCACGCGCCACCCGTCGTAACACAGCCTCCAAGACCCCGGAGCACCGGCACCGATAACATCCGCCGTTATCCGAGGGGGAGTCAGAGCCAGGAGCCTCCCGCCCGACAAGCCACAGATCCAGGCAACGCTTGCCGAAATTGTGGCCAGACCGGCCATTTCGCTGCAGAATGTCGCAACCCGCGGACTCTGTTCTGCTGGGACTGTGGCAGGCAGGGCGTACGGACTATCGACTGTTGTCGGACCCCGGCTCAGGGAAACGATCAAGGGCCTCGAGCATCCGGGAACTGCCAGAGGACCCCTCCAAACCCCCAGAGGAACTAAGAACTGCTATCCAGCAGGACCACCACCGTATCTGCGCCTGGGTTACGGTCGAGGGACGACTCCTCCCCGCTACCCTGGATACGGGGGCCTCGAACAGTTTCATGAGCGAGCGCCTGGCGAAACGATTAAAAGACGGAAAGACTCTACGAGCCGTCAGGTCCCAGGTCACACTGGCAGACGGATCCGACCGAGAAGTAACACAAGCGCTCCGAGTAACAGTTCAGCTGGGCGAAGCACGACTAATCCTCTCCGTCCTCATAATGACGGAGGTGTTGGACGAACTTCTCCTGGGGATGGACTTCTTATGCCACGGAGCAGCGACCCTCCAGTGCGGGGGAATTAAACTCACCCTCCAGCCACCCATTGAAAATAGACACAAACGAAAAGCCACCTCTCTGGCGCCTCCTGGACACGACCCCGACTTGGCATTCAGACCGCCGCCGATCACATCACCACCAGCCGCGCCACGGATTCAACCGCCACCCGACGGTCCGGACACGGCCACATCAACGGGTATATCAGCCCGGGTCACCTACGAGGGTGAGCCCGGCACTTCAAGCTGGGTCAAGGCATTGCCCGCCTTGGACGCAACGGCTGTTCAGTGTAATCCTTTTCGCCGAGAAGTGAAACGGGTCCGATTCCAGGACCAAGAAACATCAACACCCAGCCCTTCTTGCGGAACGGCCACCGCCGAGTACGACTCGGCGGAAGAACCACCACCCAACGACCACTCCGAGAGTTACCCAGAGCCATGGGTCGGGCCTTTCCTCGAACGGGAACTGTCCCGTTTTGACACTTTAGCCGGCGTATCACACATCGCCGAGCATACTATCACCATGAGGAATAATAAACCCCTCAAACAAAGATACCACCCAAGGAATCCCGCCATGAGAGCCATCATCGATCAGCAGATTGAAGAGATACTTCGCGATGGAAGGATCGAACCTTCAAAGAGCCCGCATAGTGCGCCAATCGTCATCGCCTCCAAAAAGTACGGTGACATCAGGATGTGCGTCGACTATAGGGAATTAAACGAGAACTCCGTCCCCGACGCGTACCCCTTACCCAGGATTCACCACATACTAGAGCGGCTACGGCATGCCCGCTACATTTCGACACTGGATCTGAAAAACGGATATTGGCAGATACCAGAGGCCGTCGCCAGCCGTGAATGCACAGCGTTCACCGTCCCCGGCCGGGGATTGTTCCACTGGAAGGTGATGCCTTTCGGCTTACACTCGGCCCCGGCAACCTGTCAGAGGGCCCTGGACACCGTCATTGGCCCAGACATGGAACCGCATGCTTTTGCCTATCTCGATGACATCATCGTAATCGGGGCTACGCTGCAGGAACACGTGCGGAACCTACGCGAGGTGTTCCGACGACTGAGGGAAGCCAAGTTCTTCCAACGAAGCATACGCTATCTGGGACATGTGATCATACGGACCCGGAAAAGGTTGCCGCCATACGGGAACTAATACCGCCAACGAATCTTAAGGAACTTCGCCGCTGCCTCGGCATAGCGTCTTGGTATCGACGTTTCGTGCCAAACTTCGCCGACGTGGTCGAGCCAATGACCGCACTCTTCAAAAAGGGTCGGAAATGGGACTGGACGACAAAGCAGGAGCAAGCTTTTCGATCCTTGAAAGATCTCCTGACCAAGGCACCAATCCTCGCTTGTCCCGATTTCGGGGAGAAATTCGTGCTACAGACGGACGCCAGCGACTATGGTATTGGGGCTGTGCTCACCCAAACCATAGAGCAACAGGAACGGCTAAATACCGCCGAACGAAATTATTCAGTCACGGAAAAGGAATGTCTCGCAATAGTTTGGGCAGTGCGCAAAATGCGCTGCTACCTAGAGGGCTATAGATTTGAGGTCCTCACGGACCACCACTCGCTCAAGTGGTTAAACTCCATAGATAACCCAACAGGCCGGATAGCTCGGTGGGCGCTGGAATTACAACAATTCCAATACGACATAAACTATCGGCGCGGAGCGCAAAATTTGGTCGCCGACGCGCTATCGCGCCAACCGCTCGCCACCCTCCAGCAGGCACAGGTGCGGGAAAATTCCTGCAAATGGATTACCAAGATGTTGGGGAAAATCCACCAGGAACCGACGAAATATCCGGATTACAGGGAGGAAAACGGGCAACTGTACAGACGCTTAGGACTGCGCCCGGAGGAGGAAGATTACACTCCGTGGAAACTGTGCGTGGGCACCAACTTTCGAGGACGTGTACTACAGGAATGCCATGATCATCCTACTGCTGGGCACCTGGGAGTGCGCAAATCTTGCACGAGGGTGGCCCAGAAATACTACTCCGGGCTATTCTGGAGGTAGCGATCTACGTCCGGCGATGCCCCAGTTGCCAGAGATTCAAAGCAAGCCAGGAGAAACCAGCCGGGAAAATGTTCACTCGCCAAGTGGACGAGCCCTTTCAGATACTCTGCGCTGACTTCGTGGGGCCACTCCCACGCTCGAAACAAGGGAATACCGTCCTCCTGGTATTCCTGGATTCCTTCAGCAAGTGGGTCGAGCTTATCCCCATGCGCCGGGCCACAGTGCCACATTTAGAACGAGCCTTTCGGGAGCGAATTCTCAGCCGGTTCGGAGTCCCAAAAACCCTGGTGTGCGACAATGGGACGCAATTTACGAGCCGATTATTCCAGGCGTTTTGCAAATCCCTGGGAATGGACTTGCAACACACGGCGCCATACACGCCGCAGTAAAACCCCACGGAACCGGCAAACCGGACCGTAAAAACCATGATAGCACAATATATTGGCGACACGCTACAGAATACCTGGGACCAGCTACTCCCGGAGATATCGCTAGCTGTCAATAGTAGCGTATCGGACACGACCGGATTCAGCCCCGCCTTCCTTGTCCAAGGAAGGGAGCCACTCTTGCCCAACGCACTCTACGATGAGGTAACCCCAGGACGAGGGACAGCCTTGATTCCGCCGGAAGAAAAGAACCAGCGGCTTCACAACATTTTTCAAATCGCCCGCGACAACGCCGAACGAGCCTCCGCTGAGCAAGGCCGACACTACAATCTCCGGCGGCGGGAATGGAGACCAGCACTAGGTTCTTCAGTTCTCGTGCGCCGGCACGCACTCTCCAACGCGGCCGAAGGATTCGCCGCTAAACTGGCGGCAAGATACGATGGGCCCTATCGGGTCGTAAAATTCCTATCGCCGAACGTATTCAAGTTACAGGACACCAGAAGCCGCCGACGCCGTACGACTGGCCTCCAGGACCTAAGACCCTATCATCAGGACAGCGATGACGCACAGACACAGAACACGCGGGAACCCACGGAGCCGACGAGACTATAACCAACGAAGACCAGGAGCAGATCCCGCCCACCGACAATACCATCGCGGGCAAGGGTCATCATGGTCGCCACGCTCACGTCCAGGTCGAGGAGACCAGAGTGTCAGGGGGGCCACTTGATGCTCGGTGCGCTCAGCCAACGTCCCCACCCCCCGCTGGGGGGAAAATCACACTCGCCTGGTGCTTCTCGGACCAGCGGCAGGAGTAAAACCCCCGCTGGGAAACAAAACACACCCGCCTGGTGTTTCCCGGATCAGCGAAAATAATGAAACATCTCCAGGCCGCCAGATGATCACCAATTGCACATAAAAGATTGGCAAGCTTTCACAGCTTTCACCGCATGCGCAGCTTTCAAAGCTCGCACACCGAGTGACCAGACCGGTGGAAAGCAAAGGGGTCGATGACCGCGTTTCGCGGCAATCGAACGATCGATAAAACGGATAACGCGATAACTCAGCCTGCGCAATAGGGAAGAAAACCACACCGGCGAGCGGCAAACAACCAGAAAAATTTGAAAAAAATTAACGGAAACAATGGAAAGGGATCCGCGGCTAAACCGGACGCAATCCTCCCCACCACCGCTGGTCCCCATATCATACCAGACTACGCCGGAGACGCCACCACTGCACAGTGGTTGATCATGTATGGGAAGTGCGGCCAAAAATACTTCCCGTAGGAATAGCTGAAAATTTGTACACTGCTTTAGAGACCGAATAACATAATACATATTAAAAAACATTGGCAAAAACCAAAAAAATAAAAATTTAAAAAATTTAAATTAAAAAAAAATAACATTTTTACACAAAAATTCCATTGCATACTTTCAGGGGCAGAAAAATCCCATATTATTAAATTCTATTTTATTTAATTTTATTTTCTAAATACAAAATAAAACAAAAATGGGATGTTAAAATTCATAATAGGCTTATACTACATTATAATAAATTAAATAGAAAAACGAGAAAAAAAAATTATAAAAAAATTATTCTTAAAAATCAAAAATATAGCAAAATTCAACTAAAATACGAACACAAAAAAGCGAAAAACTCCGAATCGTGCAAAAACGTGCAGCTGAAATTTTAAACATAGATAAAGAAAACATGTATTAAAAATAATAGGTATGTAAGTTTCATGAGGGGGTAAGAGGGGGATCCCAAACTTTTCTTCCTCTGAAATCAATGTATATGTTCACGCCAAAAGGGCGCTTATTTTCCGGAGGCAGTGTGATCCCGTACACTCGCTCTCTCTCTCCCTCTTCCACTGCACTTTTGTGCATCGAGCTCCTAGTCCGCTCTCCCCAAGTTAGTTTTAAGGTTCTTCTTGTTAGTACCAATTTACCATTCTACAAATAAAGACATACGCCCGTCGCGTAATACCCCGAAGTTCTTTCGTGTTTTTATTTATCGAGTGCCTTCCAGGTTAAAGCCACCCCCCTCCGGACATTTGGTCCAACAGAGCCGGATAATTATATCTCCAGCAGTTCCGGGGGCTTTAACACCGCACAAGATAAGTAAACATTTTTACTTTGCTGCCGGTCATTTTTATGATTTTTGTCTAAATCCGAGCCATCCGTCCGATTGATCCGACACTACGGCAGCGTCCACATCCGAATCGCAATTAATTTATATTAATTTTCCGCGAATTCAACATTCAAAAAGTGTGTGTTTAAATATATGCCATAAGCCACAGTGACACTTCCAAAGTCGAATTTCTCTTCGTTCGCTGTGATCCGCTTGCATTTATTTCCACTTCCTACACCTACGTACATACATATGTCCAATACATACAGTCCACTTCACTTATCTACAATCGGCACCAACAATTTACGCTATAAATATTCCTATCCTGGATAATAATAGTAAATAAACATTCCAACATCCACAAGTGAAATTTAAATATATGTATGTACGTATGCTATAAGCCACAGTGAAACTTCTAGTTCCGAAATTCTAACCGTTCACCGCTTGCATTTACATATTTACACTCTCCGATATACAATACAGTCCACTCCACTGATCTACGAGCGCCAAAAGCAAAATAAACAAAATAACATAAATATATTTGCAATATTTCCTAAACTTTAAACTACATATTTCTACAAATTCTACAATTCTAATTCTACAAATACAGTCCACCGCTCCTATAAATAAATAAATATATCCCCAAAATCACGGCACAGAAACGCCGACTTTATTTGTGCATTTATTTATTTACTCTCCCGTGCTCTATCCTGAGCTGAGCTAAAGTCAAATAAACATATACACATTGCAATTACATACGTAATCGTCTGCAAGTCGACGCTCCGATTTTTGGCAATTTTTTCCGCCTCCGTTGTCTCCGCTATTCTGTATGGGCAACGGCTAATGCACAGACAGATTCACACGTACGCCTTATCTCCAAGAACAGTACCGCGGAAAATACAGCAGCGGTCAACTGAATAAATCCAGGCATACAAAATAATTTTAAAATTATTTTTTATAAAATCCCAACTAACTAAATCAGTTAGAAATTCAAGTGCGCTTCCATATCCGCATTAGTGTGACCGTACATCTCCGCCACTACACAATAAAATTCATAAATTCATTCCTTCTATATTCCGATTGGTTCCTAAATTCTAATTCCTGCGTCGACACGTATAACTAATTAAACAAATATATATCCATAAACAGACAATCCAGTTTGTTTTTTAAATATCCAGAATGAGTTCTTCCATTTTAAATAAATTCATTTCGATCTGTGACCGTCTAAGTTACTTCGATTCCACAGTCTACAATCCGGCAGCACCCAGT
Organism: Drosophila bocqueti; assembly: GCA_018151655.1. Classification (NCBI taxonomy): domain Eukaryota; kingdom Metazoa; phylum Arthropoda; class Insecta; order Diptera; family Drosophilidae; genus Drosophila; species Drosophila bocqueti. Next base: position 99,262 of record JAECXF010000036.1, read on the forward strand.
CCATCCAAATACACTTGCCAAATCCATCTCGACCAAGTCAGAGAGCTATGGAATAAGGTCAAAGAAGAATATGAAGCTTGTTCAGACCTAATTTCAGTTGGCTTAGAGGGCGAGGCGGACACCTTACTCACTCTGAAGGCAAAATACGAGTATGCCTATTTTATTTACGGAAGGTGTGCCGCCCAGCTCATGGAACAGATCGATACGATCTCTTCTAACGCAGCTCCAGTCCAATCCCCTGCGCCCCAAAATTCCTATCCGTCTGGCTGTCAGCTTCCTCCGTGCGAAACAGAAGTTTTCTCGGGCGATTACATTCGCTGGCCGACTTTCCGAGACCTTTTCACAGCGGTCTATATAGACAATCCTGCGCTGACCCCTGTTGAAAAGTTGTTCTATCTAAATGCCAAGACTAGTGGTGAAGCTCATTCCGTAGTTTCCAATTCGCCACTCACCAACGATGGTTTCCGCTCAGCCTGGGAAAACTTATCTGAGCGTTACGAAAACAAACGAGCGCTGGTGAACAGCCAACTGAAAAAGTTATTAAACTTGCAGTCCATTGCACACGAATCTTGGGCAGCCTTGAAGGAGCTGCAAAATACGATCCAAAACTGCCTCACATCCCTAAATTTGTCCGGCCTTCCTACGGAAAATTGGGATTGTCTCCTGGTGTATGTGTGTTCCACGAAGCTTCCAAAACTGACGCTCTCATTATGGGAGCAATCTATCCCGAACAAGACCGACATTCCTACGTGGCTAGCACTTGACTCTTTCCTGACTGAGCGCCATAGAACTCTGGAGGCCATAGAGTTTATACATCCTACTACGGTGTGCCTCCATCCGTCCGAACCGACACCCTCCGACGTGTCGCCACGAATACTGAAATCCTTCAGTACGAGGATCGTTCCGATATCCAAAAGATGCGATGTATGTTCCAAAGAGAACCATCCAGTGCGTTTATGTCCACGCTTCCGTCAGATGACAACAGAGGATCGCACCGCTTACATCCGAAAAAAGCAGTTGTGCTTAAATTGCTTTGCAAGCAATCATCAAATTCGTAATTGCACAAGCGCCCACAAGTGCTTCACGTGTCACGGTCGGCATCACACTTTGTTGCATCCAAGCAACTGCTCCTCCAGTGAACCGACTGCTCCTGATACTGCTTCTGCTCCGATCCAAAGGATTTCCTCGTTCTCCACACGAGTGACTACCGCTCCCGATTCCTCCAATTACAGGGTTCCATACGACGATGTGAAATGCAGACGTTCCCGAGGTATTTTATCCTACCCATGCCGAGTCTGCCAAGGGAACCATCCTCTTCGGAAGTGCCACCGTTTTCTTCGGCTTAGCGCGGAGAAACGGCTTCAAGCAGTCATCCAGAAGAAATACTGCGTCAATTGCCTCGCCCATCACCATTCCACTGGATCTTGCCGCAGTGACGTCCGATGCCAGTCGTGTGGCCAGGATCACCACACACTTCTCCACGTCCACGAGCGCTCAGCGTATCCAACGCTTTCCCGAGCAAAGGCCTCCAATATTCCTACAGCGTATCCTCGCTAAGGGGACCTCAAAGGTCTCCTTATAATTTTGCTGCGTATCCTCGCAAGGGGGGGGAGAATGTTCACGCCAAAAGGGCGCTTATTTTCCGGAGGCAGTGTGATCCCGTACACTCGCTCTCTCTCTCCCTCTTCCACTGCACTTTTGTGCATCGAGCTCCTAGTCCGCTCTCCCCAAGTTAGTTTTAAGGTTCTTCTTGTTAGTACCAATTTACCATTCTACAAATAAAGACATACGCCCGTCGCGTAATACCTCGAAGTTCTTTCGTGTTTTTATTTATCGAGTGCCTTCCAGGTTAAAGCCACCCCCCTCCGGACAGTATACACACAAATTCAGCACTCGTGAGGTCACTGTTGAAAAACTTACTTTAAAAAAATAACACAACACATAATGACATGAAAAATACTCAGTTTTACAGTACACACCTTGTTTTTCAATATTCATTTTAATTGACGTTAATCCGACACGATTTAATATCAAAATTTAATTCTCTTGTCAGAGCTAATTTTTACACTGCGTTCACTTCCGCGACCACGATATTTTGTTGTCTGTTTTCTCCCTCAATTTGTAGCGCGTACGAATGAGAGAGACAAAAACTGAAATAACAGTTAGATTTATTGGTATGTTAAGATGTATTTCTAAAACAAAGTTTGTTGAATTTCAAAAAAAAAATTTTTGATTTTTGGCCTATGAAATCAACCACAGTGCACTGGTGAGGCTACCATCGCCGCCGCCCCTCTTCACAGCCGGCTCTCCCCCGCTCAGCCCCTCCTGGTGCGAGGGCTTGACGCTGGACGACGACCGCGACATCTGTCTAGAGAAGGACGTCCCAATGGAGGCCCGTTTCGGTGAGTTCCATACGGAACTTACACCTCCGCGTCCCAAAGCAGGGGCCACCGCCTCCCAGCCCAACAAACACCCGCTGGGGGCGGTGTACGAGGACGTATTGGAGGACGAGGCCGCCACTGGCAACGACCCCTCCATCGTCCACGTAACCGGACAGCGTAACCCCGAGCAAAACAGGACGGAGTATGCCCTCCTTGGAGGAGGAGCCGGCGGCGGTCCAGGGAGGCGAGGTGCAGGATCTGGCGCCGTCCGACCGTGCGACGCCCACCAACCACACCTGCTCCTCCGAAACCAGGCGGCACTCCCTGGCGCTTCTGGCCTCGCCCGACGGGCCAACTACGTCGGCGGCCGCCAGGCAGCGAGCCCTAAGTCGGGCCCAAATCAGCGGGCGAACGGCGCCCCACCACTCGGGCTCCCCGTCTCGCCGGCCGCTGGACATCGCCACCACGGCGCCCCCCGCCAGACGCCACAGACGCCCCATCTCCGCCAAAACGCGTCATCCTCGGCCGCACCGTGGTAGACCGCCCCGTGGCCAAAGTTCGGCCCATGCCAGCCACGGACGCTTGGCGGTGGCGGTTTCGGGGGAAGTCGCGCCCCCGCTACCCGTTCCGTCTGGGCGCGTCCCGTGCATCCGGAACCCCTTACGTCGGCTGGCGCCCTGGCCCGCAGCTGAGGCTCCATCGCCGAGCACCTCCTCCGACGAAGACGAGGGCGTCGCCGAGGAAGTCAACATCCTCGACGAGGAGGAAGACGACGACGACGACGTGGAAATCGTCGAGGGCAACAGCGACGACGGCAGCAGCGACGACGTGGAAATCGTCGACGGCGACGACGGCAGCGGTGGCGACGACGGCGAGGAGGACGACGAGGTCCCACCACCCCTGGTCCGAGCACCCGCCGGGTGGGCCACGCCGGAAGGCTGGCTCCCCGCCGCCCTCGTCAACCGGGTACAGGAAAGGGCGCGCCAAAACGCAGGGCGAAGCCTGCGTTACCTCGACGAAGAGGGGGGACAACAATACCAGGTGCAGGTATCCCGCAATGGCCAACACGTCCGGATCACCCTGCCACCCCGAGGAAGGGATGGAGTGTGAGGGACCATATCGGTTCCCTCACAAGTTTGGTATTTAAATAGATTAGAGTTTTGTAAATATATAGGTAGGTTAGGCTTTTGTAAATATAGGGTAGGTTAGAGTTTGTAGGTCAGAATTTGTAGACATGTAGGTAGATTAGAATTTGTAGACATTTGTAGACGCTGTCTGCCAAGCCGGGCAGAGCCAACACACGGCGGCAGAGCCGATACACCTCGGCAGAGCCGAAGCTCGACGCCGCCACGTAAGCCACCAATGCTTACTAGCGGCCGAAGGCGATAACGCTCGGGCAGCAGATCGGCGGCAGAGGAGGTTTCTTGCACGCAACGCTGGCCGCCAATCGAGGAGAAGCTGGGAGGGAGCAAGACCGACCAGAAGTGTCGGAAAGCGGAGGAGAACGACGACGACGCCCAGGACAAGGAGGACTGCGAGCTTGGCGGTGGTCACCGCGTTGAATTAGCGGGCCATCGCCATGAAGGAGTAGAATGGTGAGCCGGGCCTCGGGCCAAAACCACCTGCCGGGGGGAAAAACATGCGTGTATAGGGACGACGAAGTAGGATTTAGTACGAACTACAATAAAAGAATGAACAAAGACAACAAGACTTGGCAAATTCTTCAACCCCACTAACCTTCCTCCTGACCCCCCCCCCCCGCCTTGGAACGGCCCCGCGATTACGCAGCCGTCTCCCTGGCAGGTAATCCTTCTTCCTGTTTCTCGCCTGGGAAGCGGCCCCGCGATTACGCAGCCGTCTCCCTGGTGGGAACACTTCCTCCTAAATCCCGCATTAGGGGCGGCTCCGCGATTACGCAGCCGCCTCCCATACCGTGAATCCTCCGCCTGACCCTCGCCTTGGAGCGGCCCCGCGATTACGCAGCCATCTCCCTGGTGGGAATACTTCCTCCCAAATCCCGCATTGGGGGCGGCCCCGCGATTACGCAGCCGCCTCCCATACCGGGAATCCTTCGCCCCTGATCCTGGCCATGAGGACGGTCCCGCGATTACGCAGCCGTCTCTTTATGACAAGGATCCCGCCTGAATACGAGACAAGCACTGCAGCCATTCTCCTGCCTCTACAGATTCTCAGATCCTTACTTTCCAAATCTTGGCCAGTAGGCCCCTTTTATTCTGCCTGTCTCACAAATAAATATTTTCTGTGGAGGATCCTGGCCTGGCTGAGTATTTATCCTGGCCCGTGATTAGCATCTTTACAACTTTTTCAAAACAATGGTAAGACAGTCCTATGCGTATTTTGTACACATCTATAATGTTTGGCAATCGTCTAATTCCACACAAAAACCATGATCTTTCAGAATGACATATTCAGACTGATTTAAACTGACTGATTTCCAAATCAAAAATAAGAAATAAAAAAGAAAAATACAAAATACTTGACAGACCCGCCTACAAATCTTATTATGTTCTTGTGGCATATTTTATAATCTGTTCGAGACGAAATTGTAATAACTAAATGAATGAATGAAGAAAATAGGAGAAATAAATGTCCGTGAAAATAACGTCGGTGAGTTAGCGTCGAAATGGAACGGTGGGAAAAGTGAACACGGAAGTGGATTTTATTTTACATTTATTTCGTAAATAAACAACTAAATTAAACAAAATAAAGTTTATATATGCTAAGAAAAGAGTTTACTGTCCTTTTCTTTTTGGGTTGGGAGCATTTGATAATGGGATCTATAAAAAAAGCCTTTGAAAAATTGTGTTTTCACAATTTTATTAATATCTCGGTTGACAGAGTGTGTGCAATATAATGACATATGCCAGGAAGAAGGATATTTATTCTAGTTTTACTCTGCAAAGTTTAATTTCATTCTAACCGTCAGTTTTTGAGAAAATCGCATAACAGTCAACTAACTTCGATGTCAGCTCCATACAAAATAGGGCAGCAAAAATTGTAACTCTTATTACTCCAGTTTAAGAGAGTGTGCCAATATACACTGTAAATTGGCTTATAAGGGGAGGCATAGAGAATATTTGGTGAAAATTTCATTAGATTCGAACCGTACATTTTTGAGAAAATCGCATTACAGTGGGCGGCGTATGTGGGCTTATAACAGAAGCGCGAACTATGAAAATGGAACCAGATGTAAACCATCTGAGAACCAGCTGCTGACCCAGACAACGGAACCATTAAAAAAAATACTAAATTTGAAAACATTAAGCATTTATGTAATTAAATATTAACTGCAGCGATTTTCCCATAAACATTGCCATTCTAAGCCTTTTTATAAGCGTTTCATTAAAATCGATGCATTCGTGTGTGACGTTCAGTCGTACCTTGGGTAGTCAGGGCCAACCAGGGTCATCCAGGAAATTTATGTATTTGTTTCAGGATAGTGGTTCTAGTGAGGAATTCCCGACCCGAGTCCCAGTGATAAAGCGAAGAGTTTCGACCTTAATTGGGCTTATACAGAGTATTTTTTCTAATCTTTACACGTGATGGTATGGTATGGCTGCGGGGTGGCTCGATCGATGCGGTTGGCGCGTCTGATGTCCTGTGTCCGTGGGCGGGGCTTCTCGCGTCTGGGACCTCCGGGCGTGAACGGACTCCTCATGTCGGATGCCTTGGATGGAGTGCAGTGCCTGGGAATACGTGAAAGTGCTGGTGCGGATCCTGAAGTCAGCGATTACGGGGTGTTATGGGTAGGTAACGGACCCTTAAATCAGCGATAGGAAGGTATGGTTGTTGTTGTGGGACCCTGAAGTCAGCAGTAAGACCGAGGTTGTTATTGTTACTGGACTCTTATGTCGGGTGAGCACTTACTATCCTGGTTGACTATATTTACCGAGTGTAGATCCGGCTGTAGAGCTGGCTGGTCGCTGATGACTTCTATCCGATCGCTGCCGACCACTGAATGAGTTTTCTGAGGCCAGCCGCCCGCTTTATATAGGGCCTGGACGGGTCTAGTGTGCCCGCCCTGGCTGTTGATTTGCCCGACTTAGTGTGGCCAGGGCTCTGATTTAGAGTGACCCTTGGTCCGTACGGGCGCGCGCTCGTACTTTTTTGAATTTGAACTGGTGATGGTTGCTATTATTTTAATTGTGCGCGGCACGCGTCACAAACTAACCGGGTTATGGTACCTTTCACACCTTGCGATGCACCTTAAATAACTAAATTTTTTCTTTTTTTTTAATAATTATATTCATTGAATTCTCAGCTATGGATCGTAAATTTCAAATTTTTAATTATACAAATTTTGGACTAATTATTTCCTTAAAAAAACGATGATTGATAAATATTAACATTATGCTACTAGCGGAAGTTCAGGAATTAATGCAAAGGAATTAAAGCAAATTTCTGCAATGGAGAGTAAGTACATAAAACAAGCTTCAGCGGAAGGAATCCAGGAACTGGAACAAAAGGTTCGGGAGTCTCCAGCCAAAACCCTGAGTATAATTTTACAATATAATATAATAAAATGTAATTTTAAATGGTTGGTCTGGAAGGACTAGACAAAAATCTGGAGAGATTTTTTAATAGGAGTTAATAATGCGTATGAATTATACGGGAGAGCCGACAAGATAGGGTTAAAAACGTTTTCTAACTTGAACAACGCGTTGTTGGTATTTTTTTTTTTAATTTTTAGAAGCATTACGCATAGAGGGTCGTAATTTTAAGGATTATATAACAGTGCGCGAGGAAATGGGTTTTACAAGGCCAAGGAGAATAAATTAAAACTTGAAAATGCGCATGAATAATGCATTTTGACTAATTTATTTATATTTTATCTATTGACTTATTTATTTATTTTTTTATTATTATTATTATTATTATTATTATTATTATTATTATTATTATTTATTATTTTAGTTTTAATTTCTTTTCCATTTATTTCAGTGTTCATATTTAAAAGTAATTTATATATATGTATATGTATATTAGTGTTCTTATTTGTAGGGCAAGCATTTTTAGTCCATGTATCAAGGAGTGCCGGCCGGTTTTTTGTTCCTTTTAGTCTAAAAGTATTGCATGCCAAATTTGGAGTCGATCGGATAACGTTTAGTACCCCGGAAAAAATTTGAAATTTTTGAAAAAAAATTTGAAGAATTTTGTAATTTTTTCGGATTTTTCACTAAAAACTTCATATTCCATCATTATTGCTCAAACAAAACTTCATTATTTTATTTAAATTTAACGTAGAATTGAAAAATACACAGTAAGAAAACACTTAGGTCTATCATTAAATAATTAAAAAAAAAAAATCTTTTTTTTCGATTTTTTTTAATCAATTTTAGTTATTTTTTCATCTTTGGACTTTTCGATCTGTTATTTTTATTATTTATTTGCATCAATACAACGCGTTTGGTGGGGGCTTTGGATAATGCCAAAGTTTCGGATGGAATGGCCGTACACATTGCTGCTGCTAATGCATTGGGACATCGAGTAGAGGGATATGCAATTAATCGCTGTACAATCAATCGTTTACGTCAAGAGAATCGTTTGAGAGACTTTAAAGAAATTTCATCTGATAATGAAATTTAAGCTTAAATTTAGTTACTCTAAATTCGAATTAAGTATAATTTTGTGGTTATTTGTAATTCATTTTCAGATAAGTAAAAATGGATCATTAATCGTTCATTTCGACGGAAAGCTAATGTCAGATTTGACCAGAAAACCAAAAGTTTATCGAATCGCAGTTCTTGTTAGTTACACTGATAAAAAAAAAAAAATCTTCTTTTAAGATTTTGTGCTTTCTTAAAATTAAAATCTTAATATCAGACCAAAATTCTATAAGTGAGATTTTTTAGGGTTCATTCAAGCACAAAAACATCTAGATTTAAGATTTTCCACATTCTTAAAACAAAAATCTTAATTTAATACCAAATATTCTAATAACAATAACAATTCAGGGTTCATTTAAGCTCAGTATCCAGCAAAAAAAGTTGTCACGCAGCGCAAAAATGTTTATTCTTTTGAAGTGTGACCGCTCTTTCTACTCGTTGCTCGGCATTTTTGATGGCCAATGATGCAGTCATACGTTGTTGACAACCGGCAAATTTTGAAACATCACACACATTCATTTTTTTATGATTTGTTTTAGATTATTAATTGTCCCAAAGCTATTGACATGCGTTCCGGCTGCTGCGCCTGCCTTGGACTGCTCATAGTACATGTCTAAGGAGCTCGGATGATTGTATATGGGCTTATTTAAGCAAGTGCGGGACCCGTGTTCTGTTCAGAAACATGATTGCACCAGTGGCCATACCCATGTCCTATGCCAGTTTGCATAACGAGATGCAAAAGTGGCCAATTTTCCCTTCGACAGTCCTGCATCCTAATTTTTAATTTTATTTTTACGACCCAGGTCTTTTAATACAAATTCATATAATTTCCCGATTCCCAATATATTGTATTTGTATTTATCAAGTCAATTAGGACTGTATTCGCTCTTTTAATTCGACTTTTCCACGCATTTTTGTTCATGCCAGGATCCATAGTTTGCAATATGTGAGGGGCAGAGCGAGAGGCAAACATTGGAGACAGACAGAATTATTAAAAATTTTATTCTTTTTCGCTACGCGTTATGGAAATACTAAAACGCGCGCATCAAATAATCTGCCACTTTCTAGCATTTTCAAACCTGTACTGGATACCACCCTTTGAAACAGACCTAGGTGACAAGCTGTTTCAAACTATTTGCCTCTCGCTCTCTCTCACTGCTTTGCAACAGTTTTCTTCTCTCTGGATACCGTGCTTCAAGCACAAAAACATCTAGATTTAAGATTTTCCACATTCTTAAATAAAAAAGATTAATTTAAGACCAAATATTCTAATAACAATACGAAATAATCCTAAACCAACACCAAAAAAGATTAATTTCAAGAATAAAAACTTACATTAAGATTTTTGTTATTCTTATAATTCCTAGAGAGTGAGTATACTACTGTTGTCTCATTTTTTCTTACATGTAAAACATAATGTCCTCTCTCTCTTCCCACTCGGCTCTCTTCCCTTGGCACGCGGCTCAAGCTTTAGTCGCACGTTGTTACTTGAACAGAACAGTGAAAAGTGAATAAAAAGTGAACTAAGAATTCATGGAATTTTAAAGTGTTTGTTTTCTATTGCATTTTAATTAATAAATTCCCCCAAAAAAAAAAAAAAAGAGAAAAAATCATTAGTCAAACCGGTATTCGAACCCATGCACTTTGGATTGGCAGTCTGATGCCTTAACCACTAGGCCAAACGGCAAGCAGACGACCGGGCGTCCAGATTCCAAAACCATTTTTATACAAATGTTTAATAAATGAATTACTTTTTAAATATTTATTAAAACAAGCATTAATTTAAAAAATATTAATTTTTATTTTAAAAATACTAAAACAATAACAGAAAAAAAAAATTTGTCGAGATCTGGATTCGAACACGCTGCCGCCTTAGGAGTTCCAACCTATTGTCCCTTACAGTCGCGGAATGCATGTATTGTTATATCGGCGGCGCAAACTAAAACGCGTGCGTGGTCCAATGTGTAAGCTGTCGGTATGTTAAACACTAAGACGCGGGTTCAATCCCAGGGTGATCCTCCTTTGCATTCAACAACAATTGTGAGTATGGTTTTTCAATATAAATTATAAATGATATTTACTACAATTAACATAATATGAAAAAATAAAAATTATAAACTAATGGACAATGAATAATGGACTAATGGACTAAACTTAGATTTTTTGGTCTCAATTAAAGACGTTTATCATTCTTATTTCAAGCTCGTTTATGGGTTGAAACAAGTTTTAAAAAAATCTTAAGCTAAGAATGCACAAATTCTTAAATTAAACCTAAATTCTTAAAAGAAGACCAAAATATGCTTGCGCTACTTTTGTAAACAAATGGTCACGATTTTATGACCAAAATTCTTGATTTTTTTTATCAGTGTACAATGGAACAAGCAAATTCCTTGGAGCACCGAAAATAAATTCTGCCTCCGGTGAAAATATTTCAGACGTGGTTCATCAACGATTACTTCAATGGGATATTGATTCAAAACAAGTCAAAGGTTCATCATATGACACGACATCTTCGAATACCGGAATCCATTCAGGTGCAGCGGTTCTATTACAAAAGAAGATAGGTCACAAAATGTTTGACCTGCCATGTCGACACCACACTTATGAAATATATTTACGAGCGGTATTTGAAACTAAATTGTCTGTAACTTCTGGAGCAGAGGTGCCGATCTTTGAACGATTTTGCAAATCCTGGGGCATTTTAAACCATGAAACATTTTCCATCGGAATTGAAGACGAAATGGTCCGCTCAAACATAAACGAAGATGAACGCATGGTAATGATAACATTTTGCACAAACGAACTATCAAAATTCCATGCTCGAGGTGATTATAAAGAATTTCTGCAGCTCACTTTGACTTTTCTCGGTGCAGGCAATTTCAAGTTTAAAGCCCCCGGTGCTACCAGCCATGCGCGATGGATGTCGAAAGCGATTTATTGTTTAAAAATTTTCCTCTTTCGAACACAATTGAAACTCACAAAAAAAGAAACAGATGGTTTACGTGATATTTGTAATTTTTTGGTCACACTTTACGTGAAAGCATGGTTTGGATGTACAAAAGCAATTTCGGTCACACTTTACGTAAAAGCATGGTTTGGATGTACAAAAGCAATTTCGGCTCCATCCCAGGACTAGAATTTCCTTAAAGCCATTATTAAGCATGCGGAAACAGATCCAGCAATCTCAGCTGCCATCCTCAAGAAAATAAGTAATCACTTATGGTACAATACCGACGAAAAAGTGGCTTTGGCATTCTTTGACTCCAAGGTACCTTTCGAAGAGATGCGCAAAATGATTGAAAATTTAGACAAGAAAGAACCAATTGTTCAATTGAAAAATGGTCGAAGCCATTCAAATTTGCTTGAATTTGAAAAGTACACTTTAAGTGATTTCGTTTCAGAAAGAACAAAGCAGTTTTTCAGTCATTTTGGATTGTCTTCAGAGTTTTTAAAGTCCGATCCCTCGACTTGGGAAGCTTCTTTCGAATTCGAAGAAGGTTTGAGCTTCTGCCGTGATTTGTTTGTTGTGAATGATATAGCTGAGCGCGGAATTAAATTTATTCAAGACTACAATAGATTATTGACAAAAGATGAAGATGAAATTCAAATTGTACTTCAAATGGTGGAAGCTTATCGCAAGAAATATCCATCATACAAAAAATGTGACTTAATGCATTAAACACGTTTAGTCTTAAGAAATACAAATGTACAGATTGATTGAACTTTGAAGCCTGATCATTTATTTAGTCCTATATTTTTGTATTGATACAAATAAATAATAAAAAAACAGATCGAAAAGTCCAAAGATGAAAAAATAACTAAAATGGATAAAAAAAAAAAATCGAAAAAAATGACTTTTTTTTTTTAATTATTAAATGATAGACCTAAGTGTTTTTTTACTGTGTATTTTTCAATTCTACGTTAAATTTAAATAAAATAATGACGTTTTGTTTGAGCAATAATAATGGAATATGAAGTTTTCAGTGAAAAATCCGAAAAAATTACAAAATTCTTCAAATTTTTTTTTTCAAAAATTTCAAATTTTTTCCGGGTCCACTAAACTTTATCCGATCGTCACCAAATTTGGCATGCAATACTTTTAGACCAAAAGGAACAAAAAACCGGCCGGCACTCCTTGATTTGTCGACTTTGAAAAATAAGAACATCTCTAATGTATATATATATATATACATTAATATTTATATAGTCCTCGCCAAGTTCCTTATAGAATAATTAGAATATACATAAGTATTTATTGTAAGAACAATTTATATAAAACAAGTAAGAAAGCTACAGTCGTTCGTGAACGACTGTTATATACCCTGTATCAAAATATATCGCCGCTCGAATTAGCTCCCGATTATAAATAAAATCGGTAACCAGGGAACTTTTGCTACTTTTGCCTAAACAAACTCGCTCTTTTCAAAACCACCACCATCTCATGCACTTGCGTATGCAAGACAGAGAAAGATATAACCCCTCTCTCTTTTTTGCGCACGGGAGTTAGTTTCTTGCGCTCATCAGTATTGTTGTTGTTTTTTGGGATGCTCCTGTTGCTAGCTGCATAGATAGCACACTGATAAGTAAATAACTTTTGTGTTTTTCACCCGATCTTTACCAGATTTTCGGTATTGATACATGTTCTACATATGCATGCCTATGCTCTTATGCTCTATGCTCTTATAGTTGCTGAGATCTAGGCGTTCATACAGACGGACAGACGGACATACAGACATGGCTATATCGACTTGGCTGTTGATGCTGATCAAGAATATATATACTTTATGGGGTCGGAAATGCTTCCTTCTGCCTGTTATATACATTTGCACAAAATTAATATACCTTTGTACCTGCGGTACATGGTATAAAAACCAAAAATTATTTGTAAAATTTTAAATTTTTAATTTGGGTTTTGTTTTTTTTAAATAATGAATTTTTATAGGGAAATACCCTACGAGCGCTCACGGTGAATTTCATGGTGAGCCGAGCAGCGACGGTGGCATCATGATTTATCATGATGTATAAAAGCAAATAAGGCCTTTACATAAACGGGTATGCTCTATCCCATGAGCGGTTGGTATGAAAAGCAGACAGAGTTCATGGTGGCAAGTCCCACTGGGTAGCCAAAAGCGCCGAGCTTCGGGCCCTTGCGGCGGACGATGTCGTCGGCCCTTCCGGCGAGGCCAGCAGCTGCTGTAGCCTCTGCAGTTGAGTGTCGTGGCGAGGTGGTGTGGCAGCCGTACTGCCTGGTCGTTGTTCCTGGTTTCGTGTCGGGGACGAGCCGGTCGCAGCGGTCCCGGTGACTCTGGCAGGCGGAATGCTGACTGCCGCGGTGGTCCCGGATGGGGCTGCGCAGGCGCCAAACCGAATCTCGACCGGGTGTTGGTCGTGAATGTGTACCTCAGAGGTCTCTTCGTCCAATATCAAGACCACCGATTGGTCTCTGGAGGTGGCATTCTCCTCCTCGCCGCCTAACTCCTCGGCGGTCGTGAGGTCCTTCTCGTCGGGGTCGTCCACGTCCTCGTCCTCTGAGATATTATCGTATACTGCGCCGAGGGGTTTCAGCGAGCCGAGGAGTCGGGGCCCTGTTGGTGAGGCGTGGCGGAGTGAGGTTGGCGTATAAGATCCCAAATCGGAACTACACGGGTTCCTCGTCCTTACCCATGGTTACCAAGACTTCGTACAAAGTTAGTCCCTCGCACAAAGGAGGGCTGAGCAGGGGCGAGCCTGCGGCGGCATGAGTGCCACTTGTGGTGTTTCCTCGGTTGCGTCCCGCCGTGCGTTGATGGGTGCCTGCGGTGCGCTGATGGGCGATCGTCGGTCCTCGCGCTGTTCGTTGCGTTCGGTCACGTTCTTTCACTTCAACTGGTTAGTTAATCGAATATTAATTTTCTTATGGCGCAGTTTCTACTACTGCGTCGTCCTTAGTCGATCGATCTATTCGATGTGTCGATAACCGAGGACATCGGATCCTTGTTTTGGCGGATCAGTAAACCCTGTGTGGTGTCTTTCAAAAGCTGAGTGCTGTGGGAGATTTAAAATGTTGTGATTAATAGTGGTGGCGTCTGTGATCCTATTGTCTCCTAGCTAGTCGTATGGCCGTCTGGGTGGACTGAGTCCTCATTGTTCCGTGGTCTCTCTTCCAAGTGAACGGACGTGTTTTATTCTTGCGCTCTCGTTTTGTGTTAATGTTTGCATTAAAACAACCGGGGTTTTATTAAAATTTTCTATATTCAGCCATTCTGTTTTGCGTATTTAATTGTAATTATTTGCACAATTTAGTTGTGCTGTCAGTGTTTGCTTTGCATTCCTCTTTGTGGCTTCTCCGTAAAGCTCGCTCCCACGCCCACCCGATTACCCGCTCTCTCGTTATCTCGCTCTCTCAGTGCACTTTTCTTATATCTTCCTACGTAAAGGAACAGTGGTAAGTCCGTATAATGTTCGCTATTGTCTGCTTAGCTAAAACCTGTAAAAAGGCTATTACTGCAAATGATCTTACAGTCGGCTGCTGGCTGTGCGACAACATTGTGCATGCCAAGTGCATTGGTGTTGTCGCTCGGACGGTGGACGATGTAAGAAGAAACATCGGTCTTTCTCCGCCTGTCGCGGGGTTGAAAGAGAGATGGTTTTTTTATGCGGCAAAAAGGGCGGTTTTAAAGAAATATTATTGAGTTTTCGTAAAACTCAGGATATGTTCTTGGCACTGGGTACTTAATTTTATAACCTTAAGCTATTAAATGAGTCTCCTAGGCGCAAAAAAACTGCAACTGGTCTGCAGCACTTAGGCCGATCTCAACAACCAGCGGGAGACTCCTAACAGCAGCCTCTCTCGACACAGCCCGACCTCAGAATCAATACAAAGAGTTCTGGGATCGAGTGGTAAAAAAGATTCGGTATTCGAATGTGTTGCGGGAGTGACAGTGGCCCCGGTGATATCCGTTCTGCCCTTTGGGGGTTTTAAATATTGACCCCTCAAAGCCCCGTCAATTTATCTGCTCAGGGTGTCAGGCCCGGACTACCGGCCGATATTGGCAGTCTGCATCGCCGAAAGCCCTCAAACAATACCACCTACGAAACATATATTTGAAACGGCGGCCTGTAGGAATAAGCCTTCCCACGCCCGACCAGACCACTGCGCCCTCTACGACATCCGCTCCAAAAAACTAATCAATTCCCTCTATATCTCTTATCAGAATGCAAGAGGCTTACGTAGTATGCTTCCCAAGCTGTATTCTGATAGTCTTTCGTTTGCATCCCAGGTTATGATGTTCACAGAAACCTGGTTAAAGCCGGAGATTCTGAGCTCCGAAGTTTTTCCAGCTGTGTTCACGATATATCGGCTGGATCAGACTATCAGACGTGGGGGTGGTGTCTTCATAGCGGTTGACTCCAGTCTCGCTTCAGAATTTATAACCTTCGAGGAGTGCAACGATGTTGAATTCCTATGTGTGAAGATATCAGTCAATGGTAGCTCTATTTTCGTTACTTGTTCCTGCATTCCTCCTTTGTCGGAACTTCATATTGATTGGAACCATCTTTCCGCTATCCAGATGGTTTCCAATCGACTTTCGGATAAGAATTATTTAGTAGTTCTTGGGGATTTTAATATCCCAGGGGCTGTTTGGTCCGCAAATAATTCCACAAAGACACTTTTTACCACCACACAGCATGATTTTGTTGCTGGCTTGTTCGACATTTCGCTGTCTCTAGACAACCATGTACGAAATTCCCTAGAGCTCTTGCTTGATCTCTGTTTTGTCTTAGATCCGGTGAGAGTCAGTTTAGCCAGGGTGGCGCCGCTGACGCTACCTGAAGATCCGTATCATTCTACTTTCAATGTGACTCTCGACATTGGGACTGACTTACAGAATATATCTGACCGTCCAGTCAAAAAGTCCTTTGTTTTCGCAAGGCGGGCTTCGAACGACAGAATAATGTGCATTGACGTGGCTGAAGCCGTGGATACTTTTTACAGTGCCATTAATTCGTTTTTTCTTTAATGTTTTCCCTTATACTATTCGTCAACCTCGAATAAGCCTTCTTGGTTTACTAAAGAGTTGAGTCGCCTTAAAAACAAAAAAATGTAGGCTGTATAATAATTAAAAAAAGTTCTCTTATTTATCAGCTCGGTCAAAATTTACCGTGTTGAACGAGCAGTGTTACAAAAGTATTAGAATCGTTGTAGGGCTGTTTTATAATTTTGTTAACCGTGTACAGCCCGTTTATTCGTCAGGTTCCGACGGAATAGGTTTTGGGTATTGTGCCGACGTGCAACTTTCTTCTGAACTTTTTTACCTTGTCCTTAGAAACCTCCCACTTTCCCCTTATTTGAAATGAATTATTTGTTATTCCTCTCCACAAAAAAGGTAGTGTTCACGCCAGAAGGGCGCGAATTCCTGAGTGGCGGTGAGCGCTCGTGCTAAAGCTTTCGCTGCAGCTCTGCTCTTTTTCTCTTCGCGCTCTCCCTTTCCAGCCAGCTTTCTCACCACTCCGCGGTCCCGCGGCTTCTCGTTTGTTACTTAGTTCTAAGTGGGTGGTAAGTCTCGCAGGTGAATATCAATCTGATAGACACCTCCTTCTCCTCGGAGAGGGTCCTTCGCGCGGTACCTCCTGTAAACGTATCGTACCGTGCTTCGTGCTTCGTACCTGGAAACGTATAGTCCCGTGCTTCGGAACTCCCGGGAGCAGTGTTGCCAGAAGCAAAAACGGATTCCCCGCTAGAGGCGCTATGAAATTCCGCTAGATTCCGCCAGATTCATTTTCATCTTACGATTTCTAAAAAAAAGGAAGTTCTTCAAACTCTCGCATTTGATTTATAAAAAAAAAACATAAAAAAAAATTAAATAAATTAAGAATTTCGAATAAAACAAGGGTAAAGAACACAATACAAACCATTGCTCTGCCATTAGTCACTAAATTCGCCTTTTCGCCAATTTCAAATTCGTCTCGCGTGTTTACGTTATGCGGGAAAGAGCGCGTTCTCGAAGTTTTCACAGCCTTCATCGGAATCGAAATCCGCTAGAAATTCCGCCTTCATCGGTACCGAAAGCCGCTAGCCACTAGGGACATATTTTTTTCCGCTAGCATACCCTGAAATCCGCCAGATCTAGCGGCATTCCGCTAGAAATGGCAGCACTGTTGGGGAGTGCTACTTGCTCTCCCCTCGGGTCGCGATGGAGCCGGGATGTCCTTGGTGAGTTGCCGAGACCAATCTGGGCCTCAGCAGCTCCTCCTCGTCCTCTTCCGACAAAACTGGGGGTTTATCTCTCCCGGGCAGTGCTGCCATTGCTAGCGGAATGCTGCTAGATCTGGCGGATTTGAAGAATTTCCTTTTTTTTTTTTAGAAATCGTAAGATGAAAATGAATCTGGCGGAATCTAGCGGAATTTCATAGCGCCTCTAGCGGGGAATCCGTTTTTGCTTCTGGCAACACCGCTCCCCAACCCTAACACAAAGGTGGGGCTCAGCTGGGCACCACCGAAGATACAAAATTAACGCAGCTCACACATCAGCAACGTAGAGGGTCAATAGAGCCCGCTTCATCCTCGGCAAGATTGCCAAGAATGAGGCTGAGGGCAAAACAGACCCTCGAGATGCTGAGAATAAGGCCCAATTCCTTGCGGAGATCGCGGAATATGAGGCATATCGAAAGGCGAACCCGGCGGCGCTCCAGCCCTCTCAGGCGACACGTAATCGTTCGCAAGAAGTGACCGAGAGCGCACCTAAGAGAGCGAAGGACCCTCAGGGCAAGGCAAGGGCGACAACCTTCATCAACAAGGTGAAGAAATTTAGTGAGGTGGCCAGAGACAGTCTGGCTATGGCTCTGGTGGACGAACTTCACGAAGACGGTCGTTTGCTGTCGGAGAAGTGGGAGGTCATAGATGCCAAGTTGGCCGACAACCGATAGGTTGGTTGCCGTGCCGACCGGCCCCATCCCCTCCTTCGACTCCTCAGACGTGGTCAGGGGGCACCGGGTCATCAGGTGTGACGATGGGTTTTCGAGGACCTTCCTGGCGGAGTGTGTGGCTAAGATTAGCGACACCTGGGCTGGCCTTAAGATTAGGCCAGGGAGATTCCGAGGAGGCCCAGAGCCCGCATCTGGTTGCCGAAGGGGCAAACTGACCATGCAAGGGTGATCGCCTGTCTGAAGGCCCAGAATCCGGATGTCCATACAGAGGACTGGACCATCCTCAAGGCAGAAAAAGAGATGAAGTCGAGCCAGCCATTCCTTCTCCTCATTAACCAACGCTGCCTGTCGCAGCTCGAAGCAAACGACCACAAGGTCCGGTACGGCATACGGAAGGCCAAGATTAAGGTCTTCCTTGCCGAACCGGACGAGATACTAGAGGAGGTCGATGACACCAACAGGTTGTTGGATGATATGGTCATCGACGACAAATCCCCGGACACAACCCCAACCAACCCCGATGTCGAAACTCGTGCAGATTAACCTGAAGCGCAGCACCCAAGCTGCAGCAATGGGCCGAAGACACTAAGACGACCCTGGTGCTGGGATGCGATGCGAACGTGAGGCACCCGCTCTGGGGAAGCTCGGAAACGAATCAGAGAGGTGAGTCTCACACCAACCTTCATATTCCCCAGTACGGAGGGTTTATAGGGTTGGGAAGAGGTGTTAGATCTCACCCTTCAAATAGAATATGGCAAATATAAAGTCGAGAACTGGAGAGTGTCGACCCAACTCTCCTTTTCGGACCACAGATACATTTTCTTTGACTTATCGGCATCGGTAAATAAGCCGATACCGAGTCGTAACCCCAGCAGGACAGACTGGGACAAATTCGGCGAAATTGTCCACTCAAAAGTCAGCAACAGGAGGGTAAAGGTACAATCCTCACCAAAGGCCCTCGACAAGGATGTAGAGGACCTTACAAACATCCTCAACAACGCATTTCAAGAGACATGTAAAGTTTCATTCTCCAAGAAGCAGTATCAGCCGTTGTGGACCAAGGAACTGAGCGACCTTAGAAAGAGAGCGCGCAAGACCTTTAACACAAGTTATGGGACGAAGAAGTGGGAACCATATAAGGAAGCGAAGAACGCATACAAAAAAGCAGTATTCGAAGCCAAGAATGAATCTTGGAAGAGCTACTGCGAATCACTAGAAGGCATAAAAGATACTGGTAGATTGCCTTGCCAGGGGGCACACAAGCCCTACCCTAATCAACAGACCAGACGGCTCGGCCACAATGACAATAGAGGAGTCGCTAGAGCTACTAGTCCACACTCACTTCCCGGGGAACCTACGAGAGAACTCGGCACCCGAGGAAGGCACAATTACACAGACAGACACACAAACGAAAGAGATCATCACCACGGAGCGTATCCAGTGGGCAATAGATTCTTTCGACAAATACAAAAGCCCGGGCCCGGACGGCGTAATACCGGCAATGCTACAAACTGCCAAAGGAAGCCTGTGTAGATGGCTTAAAGCCATATACAAGTCTTGTATAAGACTAAGGCACATCCCGCTAAGGTGGAGGGAAGCCAAAGTCATATTTATACCAAAGCCAGGCAGAAGGGGGCACATTCTAGCGAAGGACAATAGGCCGATAAGCCTAACATCCTTCGTCCTGAAGACCCTAGAAAGACTACTAGATGTTCACATCCGAGGATAAATCGAAAGACACCACCTAGCGGACGGATAAATTATAAATAATTAACAACTAATTATAGCCAAATTCCTTCCTTGACTTTACTGTCACATGGTCCGGACGTGTTCGTTTTGTGTGCTCCATTAAATCGGAAAAAAACTTCAATTATTATTGAAATTATTCTTTTTGTGAGCACGGCAACTAAAGTCGCGGCGTCAGTGATCCCGTTTACCGCTAGTTGTACTCTTCGCGATAACAAGTAAATAAAGACAAATTAGAAACAATTGAAAACTGCAATGGTTGCAAAAGACAACAAACAAATCTCGGCCACGCACAGTGGGCCAGCTGATTTTTCTAGCGGAACAAAAGTCGATTTTTAATATATTTAAATTCAACATTTTTTTGCTTGTTTTTAACTGTAAATACTCGGCTGAGCTTATAAAAACTTGTATATGAGCTTTAACATTTTTTCTTGATCAGCTGTGATCTTTCAAACTGGAAATATGTTTTACCGCGTGGCCTGCAAAAATTCGCTGCTATTAATTGGCTCTTGTTGGTAAACCCAAAACTACAACGAATTAAAACTAACTGACCCAACAACTTTTGTTTTCTTTAAGAAAAGGTATGTACTGAATAAAAAATATATGTTTGTGTCCCGTATTTTCATATGTAGAAAATAAAATGTGTTAGAAATATGTAGTTTTATAAGGTACGGTTTTAAGCCAAATACAACAATCTCTGGAGTATAACTAACGTGATTCACTCGGATTCAATCTAAAATTTGTATTTATGTAACGTGAGTCTTTGTGGTGTCAACAAAATCAAAATGAAAGCCAACTACGGCCAACTCTTAAGTCTGTTACACTTTTCAGGTGAAATTTCGGTCCCAAGGCGCATGCTGTATTCCGCTTGGATTAGCGAAAATATCGCCGCAAAAAAGTTGATGTATTAAAAGAATATATTTTTGGTGAAGTTCTTAAGAACCACAACCTCTCTAAAACAGAAATTGAGGAAATTTAAAGGAAAATTACAAATTTTTGAACTATTAATTTTTTATTTATTTTTTTAAATTTTACTTAAAAATTTTTTTTGTTTAAATATGTTAAAAATTGGTTAAATATCCTATATTTAAATTTTCATCAAAATATTTCATCTTTTACTCTAGTTATTAATTAAGTTCCGCTAGAAAGGCCGCTGGGCCCACTGTGCCACGGCCGCCTTATTGGAGCATATCCAAAAGGGCAGTGTCATCTTGAAGTCGGTAAAGCAGTGTCAAGCAGGGGAAACCCCTCACTATGTCTGAATCTGACTTTGATATAGAAGCGAATGTAGCTGCGGCCCAAAAGAAAATGAGAGATGCTCTTAATCGCTCATTAAATAAATTTAGCGCCCTATATGCAGCGACCTCCAACGCTGCTCAGCCCATTTCATCTCAAGACTCACATACTGAAGACGATGATTTTTGGACCCCATGTCCCAAGAATAACAACCGTCGCTTAGAATCAAGCTCACCCAGTTCGACCACCAAAATCACAAGGAACTCAAATAGCCCAAAACCAACTGTATCCGCCAATCAGTTCTCGGTACTTTCGGATATGGATACAGACGAAGCCACTATCGTTCCTCATACTGTCAATCACAACAACCCCAATCACCCTGATCAAGCCAGTGGCAGCAACACCATCCAAGTCAACCAAAACTGTACCACCAGCAACAGCTCCAACCTAAATCAGGCAACAACGTAACTCCACCGTCTCACAAACCACCTCCAATTGTGGTCAAAGATTGTGAATCTCTGAACGGACTTATAAGATTCATTGATAAGATCAAGATCATTAAATGCCACCCAGATAATTCCGTTTCGATTCTGGCTTCAGACTCAGATGCGTAAAGAGCAGTCACGAAATCGCTTACTTTAAGGGGTTATATACACTTGAGCGCGAGGAAAAATATGCTTTTTTACGTTTTTATTTGGGTGAATAACAATACAACTTTTCGTAAAACACTCAATGTATATTTATTTATATACTTTGTGAGATTCTTCATGAATTTTCTCAAAACAAAATATTTATATTTGTAGTTACTGTAGGCCATAATGCAAACACACAATTTTCCCCAATATCGTCCGCGGTGACCACGATAACGAAGGATCTACTCATCTGAAATACACAAATAAAAAAAATATATGTAGTTTACACCTGTGCTGTTTACGCTGTGCGTGAACGAAGGATTTTGCAAAACAACATTTTTTACGAAAATTATGATCGTTTTACTAAAAAATACGAGTTTTGAACGTATACATTTTTAGTTTTTACATCCGGAAAACAAAAAAGTTTTGCTTCAAATTCAAAATCCTTCGTTCACGCACTGGCTAATATTGTTGTTAATAAGCCTGCAAAATTTCAGATTGACCGAGTTGACGGTTCTTTAGTAATCGTGGTCACCGCAACCACACTTTTTCAAAAAAACAGTTTCGAGATAATCGCGTGTAAAGAATGATTCGCCGTTGACTCGTAGTGCAGATAGCGCGCTATAAATAGCTGCCAATCCGGTTCTAATACTCAGAATTTTATGATTTTTGGGGAAAACGTTATCCAAGAAATGTACTTTCAGAAAATGCAATAAACAAATTTTCGATTTTTTTGACCAACGCAAGTGTGTATAACCCCTTAAAAAAGGTACTTTTCCATATCTGGCAGCTCAAAGAGGAAAGATCCTTCCGCATTGTCATCTGAGGTGTTCGTCACTCCGTACCAGATGAGGACATTAAGGAAAGCCTTACCTCACTTGGCCATATAGTGCAGTTTATTTATTTATTTTTTTTAAATTTAATTTTTTTTTTTTACGCGCGAGTTCAACGCCCACCTCCCGCCCAACCGACCGAGGGGCACAGCCGTGTTACGTACGGCACGATCGCGTTCTAGATAGACGCGTGAGAAGGAAAATATAGGAAAGAACGAGGAAAGTTTGGTTTAGGTTCATGCAACATTACGAGCTAATTCTACTAGCAATACAGTTTTAAGAGAGGGAGGCTCTCAGGTCCCTCTATAAAGTTAAAAAGTCGGCTGTAATCGGCATATAAGATCCTAAAAGGTTCATGTGCCTCAAACTCCCTCCTACAGTGATTTATTGCTAAGGGGATAAAGGTTCTATATGTTAGTCGAGGAACGTGGAATTTGAGCTGTCCTAGCAAGTAGGGGCTCTCTACGTCACCGTGAATTAGCTTGTGTAGAAAGACGACACCAATCATAGTTCTACGGTTAGCTAGGGAAGGTAGTTTAATTAATATAGAATAAGACGGTAATCTTAGGTCGGCATCCCAGGGTAAGCCACGTTGGGCGAAAAGCAGAACATTTTTTGAACAGATTCAATGCGGGTAATTTGAATTCCAAATTGAGGACTCCAAACGCAAGAACCATATTCCAAAAAAGGACGAACTAATGAAGTAAAAAGAGTCTTAGTTACGTAAGGGGAATCGAATTCTTTCGACCACCTTTTAATAAATCCAAGCATGCCTTTGGCCTTGTTAACCATGCAAGAAATATGTTCTGAAAACGAAAGCTTAGGATCTAGACGGAGACCTAGATCGTCAACAAGAGTTATTCTTTCCAATGCACATTCATTAAGCGTAAATGTTGCATACTGGGAGTGACACGTGAAAATGTCATCAGTTTGCATTTTGAGCTGTTGAGATTACTTATTTACTTATTAAAAGTTAACACTACACCATGCCTGGAAGTTGTCAAGATCGGATTGTAAGTCTGACTGGCATGAGCTGTCCTTATACTGCACGCACAGTTTGACATCGTCTGCGTACATAAGTACCCTAGAGTTGGGTAGCACTAGAGGAAGGTCATTGATGAATAAGGTAAATAGAAACGGGCCAAGATGGCTGCCTTGTGGGACGCCAGAAGTGACATTGAGGGAGTTGGAAAGAGAATTCTTGAATAGAACCTTTTGAGTCCGGTGACTCAAATAACTCTGAAGCCAATTAAGGAGATCGGTAGGAAACCCTAATAAATCGAGCTTCCTTATAAGAAGAAAATGATGACCCGAGTCAAAGGCTTTACTAAAGACCTTATAAATCATATCGGTCTGAAATTTACGTTGGAAACCCCTAATCACAAATGAGGTAAGTTCCAAAAGATTTGTAGTGGATGATATTCGTCTCATAAATCTATGCTGACATGGAGAAATAAGAAATAAGAATGCACAAGTGCTGCAGGTGAGGAGTAATTATATTTTCGAAAAGTTTTGGAATTGCTGACAACTTAGAGATTCCTCTGTAGTTACCAGCAAACCGACTTGCTACCTTTTTTATGGAGATCAATAATAAATGATTCCTTCCGAATAAGGGGAGGTGAGGAGTAAT
The DNA here is from genome assembly GCA_018151655.1 of Drosophila bocqueti. Taxonomy (NCBI): domain Eukaryota; kingdom Metazoa; phylum Arthropoda; class Insecta; order Diptera; family Drosophilidae; genus Drosophila; species Drosophila bocqueti. The sequence continues at coordinate 123,253 of JAECXF010000036.1, forward strand.
TATATTTTCGAAGAGCTTTGGAATTGCCGACAACTTAGAGATTCCTCTGTAGTTACCAGCAACCGACTTGCTACCTTTTTTATGGAGAGGAATAATAAATGATTCCTTCCAAATAAGGGGAAATTCTGATGTTTCCAAAGATATGGTAAATAGTTTGAGAAGGGGGTTACACAGAGCCTCGGCGCAATACCTGAGAACACAGCCCGGTATTCCATTGGGACCCGGGGCATGAACTGGCTTTACACGTTGAAGATCCAGCCGAAAGAGCTTTCGTCTAAAATAGGACTGAAAATTAAGTTCGATCTGGGCATAGGGAAAGAATACGTCTGGTTTATCTGGTTTGAGGAAGAATAAGTAGTTTTAAAAACTCAGCAAAGAGATCGGCGATTGCCTGATCCGAGTTTGCTGAAGAATTTGTAAATGAAAGCGAGGAAGGCTACAGGTTTGGCTTACGCTTGGTGTAAACCAAGTTATAAAACTGTTTCGGGTCCTGTGTGAACTGAACCCTACAACGATTCAAATAATTTTGGTAAGACCGAGCGTTAAGCACGGTAAATTTCGACCGAGCACTAAGATAGTTAGAAAGAACAGTTTTAGAACGAGTAAGTTTATATTTATTATAAATCCTAGGCTTAAAATTTTTTAGGCGTGTCAGCTCCTTATTAATCGAAGGTGGTTTACTAGAGGCAGACGGATAGGTTAGCGGAACACAGGATGAAAAGAACGAGTTCATGGCACTTTAAAAAATGTCCTTGTCGGCTGCCATGTCAGTACACATGTACAGATTTGACCAATCAAATTCAGATTTTAGATTTTTTAGAATATGAAAGCTAGCTTTACGAAAACAGCGAAGCTTATTTTCCAAACAATCAGATTGATTCTTTACAACCGTCCCCGTATCGATAGTCACTTCGAAAGTTGGATGGTATGGATCTTCAGGTAGCGTCAATGGAGGAACTCTAACTAAGTCAACACCTAGAGGATCAGAGACAAAACAAAGATCCAATAAGCGGTATAGGGAATTTAAGACATGGTTAACTTAAGACAAAGATATGTCAAGCAGGCCATCAATAAGATCATGCTGTTCCACAGTCTGAAGAACATTTGACACACCATCAGATGACCAACGAGCTCCAGGTATATTGAAGTCCCCTAGGGCTACGAGTTGGTCTCGATCTGAAAGCCTGTTGGAAACGGCCTGAATTGCCGCAAGGTGTTTCCAATAAATGGGCTCCTCAGCCGATGGTGGAACATAGGAGCAAGTTATGTAAATAAAACTACCTGGAAATGAAAGTTTTACACAAAAAAATTCGATATCGGTGACATCGTCAAGGGCAACAAGTTCGGAGATAAGGGAGTAGTCAACGGCAATTAAAACTCCACCTCCACGCTGGACCTCGGTTTTCCCTGTAAATTGTGTACTTACCCGGGAAAATCTTAGAGCTAAGGATCTTTGGCTTTAACCAGGTCTCGGTAAACACAATTACCTGGGATGCGAAGGAAAAGCTGTCAGAATACAATTTCGAGAGCTTGCTGCGTAAGGCTTTAGTATTCTGATAGGAAAGTTGTAAGCATGATACAATTAGAACGGTAGTCCAGTTAGAACTTGTCGCTCTCTCGTCAGGCACTGAAATCAGTACATGTTTGATTTTTGACAGGGAAGGTTGTGCTAGAACGATTTTGTTAAATTAAAATTTGTTAACCCTTGTGTCAACATGGCATATTGTTCTATTTGCCGCAAGCAAATTGTTAAAAATAAAACTATAAAAAAACAAAATTCACCTCTTTGATATCTAGTAGGTTAGTTTGAACTACAAGGGCCAGTTAAGGGTTAATATTTTTCAGTTCAGTTCAATGCCTCTCAGTTCATTTCAGTGCCTGTCAAAATCTGACTGGACTACCTTTCTAATTGTATCATGGTTGTAAGGAAGTAGTTAGTTTTTTGGCACTGAAGGTGTTGAGGTGGTCTTTGCGGGGATCCATGCGGTTTGTGGCGGTATAGGGAGGCGTACTCCCACTGTCCGCTTTTTCTTCGTTTTAGCCTCGAATTCCTTAACTACAACGTGCTCGGGCCAGAAGTCACCAGAGCAAATTGTGTCAAAGAAATTCGGATAGAGGCTAATCTTCAAAGACGAGATGTCTCTGGCATACAAAAACTTAAACTTTTCCACTTTTATATTTTTGGCTTGGGTTTTGCCTTGAATATAGGCAAGAATATCTTCCGATGCGAATGTAATCCCATTTTACTGGAAATAACATCCGCAATACGGCCCGACAATTCGACACACTTAGCGTGTACAACTGTACAACAAATCCAGCAATAAATTCTTGGTTGGTCTGCCAAAACGGTTTTTTGGCAGTTTTTAATTCCACAGACAATATTGAAAGACATTTCACAAATCGTGGACCACTGTGCAAAGAGGAGAACCGTCAACGCAGGTGAGCGGGAGAGTAGGAGCGATAAGGAAATAGCGAGGGCGAGAGAACTTAGTTACAGCTAAAAACCAACGGAACTTATGCGCGGAGAAGAGGGATAGCCACAAAAGAGACTACAGAAAACCGCCTTAGCACAAAAACTAACAGTTTTATTAATACAAATTAAACACAAAAAGAGCTCATGCACACGCGGTAGAAAACGGCTGAATGGAAGTTAGAAGTTTAGTAATGATTTTAAAAAGCAAAACAATACAATATTCGGAGCGCAAAACAAAAACACGACCGTTCACTATGAAGAGAATATAATGATATAGACCCAAAAGCCGTATCGACAAAACAAAGCTCGTCAACCTTGTCTTTGTTCAACTAGAGCCTGCTGCAAACAACAGGGAAATACACGTGCTTAAGACGCTCTGTCGCCAACGGATTCGCGTCGAACTTCCACGCAAAAAGGATGACGTCGTGCAATAACTGCCATAAGTAAGTTATCTGTGTAAGATGTGGTCAGCAACATGCCGTTGAGGACTGTCAGTGAGAAGTCCATTTAGTAAAATGCTTCAACTGTGGCGGTAATCATACAGCAAGCTATAAGGGCTGTCTCGTCTACCAGCAGACAGTAAGTCGACGTCGAGGTGCTGCATCCCATCGTAGCCCCCCTCAACAACCAGCTATTGCTCCAGCTGCGCGAAGAGGCGTTGTGCCTACGCTTTCTTACGGGAGCGTTGCCGGTGGATCGAGCCGAATACAACAGGCTAGCCAGCAGCTATGGACTAGTCACCAGCAGCAGCAAGAATTTCCTCCACTAGGAAGTATGAATCGGAAGCAGAATCAGCAAAGCCCGCAAAAGCATCCGGTGCAAGACTCAAACCCAAGGCCACAGCAACATCAAGATCCCCAACTCCAGCAATTGTCTCAGCAACCAAATTCATCCCAGCGACTGCGAAATTTTAACAATGATCAGCTATGGCAGCGACAAGAACAAATGTTCATGAGATCTGATGAACAAATGTCCGTCCTCGTATCTCAGCTTGACAAAATGTTTCAGATGATGATGTCAATGGTGACACTCATCACTGGCCTTATTTCAAAACACGCGCGAGGATCTGCTCAAGCAATCTCTGGACTTCCCCCTATTCATCCAACTCAACCATGAGTCAAATTGGACTCAAAATTGGTGTGTGGAACGCCGATGGGCTGGCCAACAAGGCACTGGAGCTGGAGCTTTTTGTGCAAAATCATCACATTGATATAATATCAGCGAAATGGTCAGCGAAACACACTTCTGCACCCGGTCATAGTACAAACTTCATGGATACGACATTCACCAATCCAACCATCCTGCCGATCGCCACCGTGGAGGCTCTGCAGTTATCATAAAGTCCTGTCTTAAATACTACCAATTCATAACTATGGAACATCAAAGTGCTCAATGTGTGGCAGTCAAGGTTAACACGGACCAAGGCGAAATTGCATTTGCCTCTATTTATTGTCCCCCAAACTTTCAACGCACCAGCAATGACTTCACAACGCTATTTGATGAACTAGGACCCAAATTTCTAATTGCTGGAGACTGGAATGGAATGCGCACCATCGACTATGGGGCTCTCGAAGAGTTTTGGCTGACAGTATCTTCAGATCAAATACCGAGGTCTTTGCAACCAGAGGGCCCACGCATTACCCTTACAGCCAACGTACGCCATCAGCTATTGATTTTGCCGTATACCGAGGGATTCGCTCTGAGCTTATCTCCATCTCAGAAAGCTTCGAACTAAGTTCTGATCACATTCCCTTGCTAATCGAACTAAGTACTGCTGCTCATAAGCTCTCCCGGAAGACGCATATTCTTCCTCAAAACGTTCGAGAGATCCGGTCGACAATAGAGCTTATCGTCGTGCTTAGGATGAGCTGAAGAAGTTGTTGCACAAAACAAAAAATGACTATTTCGCGAATTTGCTGCGCAATGCTGATCCCAGTAAAGCACACGGATTTAACCTGGGGAAAGCAGCAAGATCAATTAAACGGCAGCCCCCTCGCAGAATCCCTTGTGACGAAGTCACAACACTGTATATTTTGTAAATATGTAAATATAAGTTAAATATAAGCTAAGTCTAAGTATACCTAAAAACTCACTCATTCTGGCCGGGCACACTCATTCCCACTCACAACAGGCACTCACTCAAGAACGCACCCACGCACTCAGGCATTTCCCACTCAAGCACTTTCCGGCACTCAAAGGCGCGCACAAACCACTCATACGCAAGAACCCACTCAAACCCTGACGAGCTTTGGAGGATAAGAAGAGAGAGAGAGTGAGCAGCTGCCGATCGCCCCACTGACGAACGCCGGGAGAGCAGCAACGACGCCGCCACCACCAAAGCATAGCCGAGCAACAGCGCATGCGTGGGAGAACGGCGCGAGCCAAGCCGCCTTCCCTATTGGCCGGATCGGCACACGCCATGAGTGCAAAAGCCGAAGCAAGAGCGACGACGCATGCGCTGAAACACCGAAACCGGAAGAATGGTGCTGCCGGCACGATCTCCTGTAGGTGCGAGAGGGAGGCGAAGAGACGCCACCTACGCTTGGCGACAGAATCAGATCATGGCCAAGCCGTGCGAAAACGAGCTTGGCAGTCAGTTCCCGACTCTGAAAGCGAACAGAAGCCCAAATTCTAAGTGCCGAAAAATAAGTCCGCGCTCCCGCCACAACGCGGTTGAAAATCTTAAACACGTGTCCGCCGCCGCGAGTGTCACGCCATCACCGTCGCCCAGTACCTGCAACGGGATTGTCGCCAGGACACGGCTGCCCCCACGGGGAATCGATGTGTGTGCGGGTGAGCAATGGCCGCAGGCCAACACTTGTTTGGGGCCGGGGGAAGGTGCCAGCCAGACTGAGGCCCTTCTCTCCCCCCTCCCCCGACGTTTTCTTTGGGCCGCCGGCCATATATATATATATGAGTGCTTAAATAATTAAGTTTTGCTGCCGTCGGGCGAAGGCGCCCGCCGGATTAGGGCCCCTTTTCCCCCGCGCCATTTCTTTCGGGCCGCCGGCCAAATAATTCTAAAATCAAAAAAATAAGCATATAACGTGGAGACCCTCGCCTCTTATTTTGTCCCGTGTTCCTCTCCGGATTTCTGTGCCCTTTTCTCGCGTCGCTGGGGACCCCGCTGCTCGGAAATTCTTCCAGGCGGGGTGTAGGTGGACCGTCCGGAAATCCCTCCGGGTCCAGGGGTATACGCCGTTCGGAAATCCATCCAGGCGTGGGGCATAGGTGGACCGTCCGGAAAATCCTCCGGGTCCAGGGGCATAGGCGGACCGACCGGAAATCCCTCCGGGTTCGCAGGGACCGCCGATCGGAAATCCTTCCAGGCGGTTCCGATGCTCTCTCTCGTTTCTCTCTCCCGTCTCTCCCGCTTAGCTCGACCCCCCTTTAAAAAAATAGCTAAAACTTCGGCCCCATTTATGTCCTGGCTGCCGCAGCAATAAATAAATTTCTGTGGGGACCTCTGGAGCCGCTGAGGTTCACCCCGGCCAGAGACGTTTCCTTGCACCCTATAAGGCGTGCTGACAACACTTGGTGCAGATCAGACTCAGAAATCTCATTGGCTTTTGCTGACGAACTGGATGGACGATTTCAGCCTTTTGACCTGGCGAAGCCTGAGGACGTCGAAGCAACACTGGCTTTCCTAAATACTGCATGCCCAGCTATAGAGCCCATTCGTTATGTGAGTCCGGAGTCCGGAAGTCCGCACAAAAGTAAAAATAAATAAATAAAATAAATTAATAGAGATACGAATAGACATAAGCAGAGAAAGAAACTGAAGTAAATAAAGATAGAAACTGAAGTAAATAAGCAAAGATAAATTGGAGGTACCTGGAATAAATATAAATTTGAATTTGAATACGCGCGCGCGCCATCGACTGAGGAATGTCACACTAAAAGGGAGAGTTGGCCACACTAAATATGACAAATCGGGAATAGTCGGCGGGCACACTAAAAGCCGCAGGGGCCTATATAAAGCGGGCGACAATGATCGGAAAAAGTAAGCCTACCAGCAGCAGTAGCCAGCAGCAGTAATCATCAGCAGTAACCAGCAGCAGTAGTCAGCAGCTTTGGTAAACCGAATCAGTAGACCTGGGTAAATAAATCGTAGTTAGTTCCCCGTAATACCCCTCTTTCCCCTTTAATCGATAGATCTGAATGGTCCCAAATTAGGGTTCTCGCTTACTCCTGTGGATGACCTGAATGGCCTCCGAAGGATTATCTCTCTCTCGATAGATCTGAATGGTCACCGACTAGGGTTTTCGCTTCCCCCTGCGGATGACCTGAATGGCCACCTAAGGGATCTTCTATCTTTGCAGCGCCCAAGACGATCCAGGACGACGGCCGACGGCCACGCACCCTCGCGCCACTAAACGACGAGTCGACGCGGAACGACGCTTCGTCGTGACACGACTCTTCGCGGTGGAACGACCCCGAATCCGGACGAGCTGCGCGGACCCCGCACACATAATTCAAGCTCTGTAATCTCCCGTGAATAAATCCGCCTAATTCTCAGTTAGCGTGTAATTCACCCTGACTTCTACTCTGGGACGGGGTCGGCTTTCTATTACAGCAACCACAACTGATCCAAATAAATATCTGCGACGACCCTGGGCCAGCCCTGAGCCGCCCACACCTTCGACTAACCGTCACAAAGTTTGTCTACAAATACAAAAATTGCACTCCAGTAAGGCTCCAGGATTCGACGGTATCGATAGTAAAGTTGCCAAGGCTCTGCCAAAAATGGGTATCTTCTTTCTTGTTCTGCTGTTCAACTGTATGCTACGTATCCACCACTTCCCTACACAATGGAAGTGCGCTGTGATATCGATGATTCCAAAGCCAGGCAAACCGGAGAACATCGTAACGTCCTACAAACCAATAAGCTTGCTGCCCACAATCTCAAAAATATTCGAGAGAATATTTCTTAGCAGAATGATGGCAGTAAGTTGTGTTCAAGAGCATCAGTTCCAGAGCATCAGTTCGGCTTTCGGAACCACCATGGAACCCCAGAGCAAGCCCATCGAGTAACGCAGCATATCCTAGATGCCTTTAAAACCGGGAAATACAGCTCTGCAGTCTTTCTTGATGTGAAGGAAGCTTTTGATCGAGTGTGGCATGATGGCTTGCTTTTTTAGCTTAAAACCCTTCTGCCAACAATATCTCCTTCTAAAATCTATGGTCGAAGTGAGAGGTGAAAGATCTACCATCAGATGCATTCGAGCTGGCGTTCCGCAGGGTAGTGTTCTGGGTCCTGTGCTATACACACTTTACACTTCCGACCTGCCATATCCCAGAGAACCGAGTACCCTCCTGGCAACGTATGCTGGATGACACAGCCTACATTGCAAACTCGCCGTGTCGATTGGAGGCATCCAGGAAAACCCAACAATTCTTTTACCTGTATGGCAAGTGGACGAACAGGTGGAACATAGCCATCAATGGTAATAAGTCCCAGCATTCCTATTTTTCCCTGAGGCATAAAGTCCTCCCTAGGGCTAATTTGCAGGACACGCTCATCCCTCAGTCACCCTAGGCGCAGTACCTGGAATTGATCCTGGACAAGCGGCTTACGTGGAGGCAGCACACTAGTAAAATTGCAGCAACCTGCCGAGGGAAGCTTAGAAAATTAAACTGGATGCTGAAGTCAGCGAGCAAACTAAGCCGCAGCAACAAATTGTTGCTCTACAGAGCGATAGTGGTCCCCTCGATGACCTATTGCGTCCAGATATGGGGTACGGCCTTTGACTCCAACATTATGCGAGTACAAAGAGTCCAAAACCGAGTTATGAGCACGATCACTAATGCGCGCTGGTATTGCAGAAATGTTGACATTGCTAACGACCTCAACATTCCCTCCGTTAGACAGCAAATAAATCGACATTCTAGTCGCTATAATGATCGGCTTCAGGCCCACACCAACCACCTAGCGGCTGCATTGGCTAATCTGACGACCAGGCGCAGACTGAGGAGGCGTCATCCAGGAGACATTTGGACAAGAGGGAGGCAAAGACCGCGTGTACTCCCACAGTAGTGAATTTAATTGTTATCCTTTCTGTTATGTTTCCTTGTTATGTTTGTTACTATTGTTAGTTCCTACGCTTTATAACCACTTAATTGGTTGCTCAGCGTAAAAATAAGATTAATTATTAAAAAAAAAAAAAAAAAACCTATTCCTTGGCTTTTTTTATAGATACTCCAGAAAATTTTGGCAGGTTTTTACCACAGAAATTATAAAATATTTTGTGTTTCCTGAATACTAAACCACCAGTTGCAAATAATTATTTATTAATTACCGCCAAATTTCTTTTTAAACAGAATTTGTTTTTAACTTTTTGTTTGGTTCCAAAATACACCATCTAAACAACCCAAATAATTTCCAATAATTAGTTAATAAATCCCTCCGAATTTATTAGCTTTTCCAGCTAGGTTTTTTGGCGTGTTTGTTTTGTTTATGTTTCTCATTTCTCCATTTTCGGCGAGTTCCTAAGTCCGGGAAAAATTCGAATTCAGATAATTACCCGCGCGTGCCAACTAGCAACCGCAAAGGGTCCGAGCGAGCTGACCTCACGAGAAACGGGCCACACTGACGGCGGGCACTCTAAGCCTCGCCGAGCCCTATATAAAACGAGCTGCTGGCCTCATATCCTCACTTAGCGTCCGACCGTCACAGGGTTCTACGGTATATTGGTCGTTCCTGAACCAAAGTCGAAGCCGATAATATCCATTAATCGGCTAAAATTCCCATCAATTTTAATAGCAAGATCTACCTATTTTTCCAGTTCTTTTGGTTCTTTTCGGTTATTTTTAGCTATTTTTTCTGTGATTTCTTTTCGGATTACATATTCCAAGTTCCCAATTCTAATAATTCATTCGAATTCGGTTTTTGATTGCCCATCCAGATCCGAGGTGTTTGTTTGGCCGTTTCCCTCTTCCACTTTTTTGGCGTGCAGGCCTCCTAGCCGTCATTTTCCGAGAGCATAGCTGAGTATGCTCATAGAGGGAGACAAGAAAGCAACATCCGCGCCAGGAAAATCAGCCAATCCACACTCTCCGCTACCCGCTCGCGCTAAGCCAGCTCCCAAGTCCGCTAGTCTAAAGGTCTGACCTCCGATCTCTACTTCAAAAGGGAGAGATCTTCCATCGGCCAGTTTGAAGACTACTCCAAAAATCTTAATTTCTCGTCCGTTGACGAAAGCGTCTAGGGAGTCTTCACTGGCGAAAAAATCCGAAAATCACTCGAAAGTTAAGACTGCATTTCTAAGAGTGACTCGCTCTATCAGCAAGAAGGTGGAATCCTCAGAGTTGCCAACGGCCGCCACCGCTGCATTGGACAAATTCATTGCCGTCAGCGATAGCGTCAGCAAGCTCGAAGCAAGGATCAACACTCCTGATCAAGTTCCTCCGGCCCTACACACGATGAACGTCCGTCTGTAACAAGTGCGAGCCCTATGGGACAAAGTAGAAAGAGAGTATGAAACCTGCTCTGACCTAATTGCCCGAGAAGGATCCCTCAGCACATTATCTCTGCTGCAGGCCAAATATGACTACTGCTACTCCGTATATGAATCACGCGCAGCAGAGATGGGCGAAAATATCGAGAGCGCAGCACCTCCAGTCGTTCAAACGCCCTCTCAACCGCTAATTTCGTCCGCGTGTCGCTTACCTCCTTGCGACACTGAATCTTCAAGCCACCGGGGTTTTATTAAAATCATCACAAAACTTCTCACTTAACTTCAGCCGTTTGCTACCGCGTGTGCATGAGCTTTTTTCGTGTTTAATTTGTATTTAATTACACTTTTAGTTTTGTGCTAAGACCGTTTTCTGCATTCTCTTTTGTGCCTATCCCTCTTCTCCCCGCTTACGTTCCGTTGGTGTTTAGCTGCAGCTAAACGGTTATAAGCTGTCTCGCCCTCGCTATTTCCTTATCGCTCTCACTCTCTCTCACGCTCACCCGCGTTGACGGTTCTCCTCTTTGCACAGTGGTCTAAGGTTTGTGGAAATGTCTTTTAATATTGTCTGCGGAATTAAAAACCGTTTTGGCTAACCAACCAAGAGTATATTGCTGGCTTTGTGATACGGTCGTACACGCTAAGTGTGTCGACTTGTCGGGCCATATTGCGGATGTAATTTCCAGTAAAATGGGATTACATTATTGTTGCCAGTCCTGTCGAGAGGTTGAGAAGGAAATGAAATCCTTCATGCGGCAGACCAGAAACGGATTTAGTGAGCTCACGGTCAATTTTCGCAAAGCGAATGATCTGTTCACAGCGTTAGACGCTCAGTTTAATAGTCTGAAGCTATTAAACGAGTCGCCAAAGCGCAAAAAATCTGTTGCTGGTCGTCAGCAACTGTGCAAATCCCAGCAACCTAGCATCGGGATCACCCCTTCGGCACAGCCACCGACCCCGATACCAATCCCAATGGTTTTGAGATCGGGAGCGGTATTAGATTCGGTAACCGAATGTACAGGGGTGGAAATGGCAACAGGTCCGCCAGTAATTTCCGTTGTGTCCGCTGCGGTGTCCCAAACTCGGACGCCGCAGACTGCCCAGGGTGAAAAAACATCCGGACTACCGGCTGTCGGTAACTTAGGGTTACCAAAGACCCTTACAGCTGTTCCACCGTCGAAAACAATATTTGTTTCGCGGCTTGCCCCTGACCTCGCATCGGAAGATGTTCTTGCCTATATTCAAGGCAAAATCCAAGCCGAAAATGTAAAAGTGGAAAAGTTTAATTTTTCGTATGTTAGAGACATCGCGTCTTTCAAGATTAGCGTCTATCCGAATATCTTTGACACAATTTGCTCTGGTGACTTCTGGCCCGAGCACGTTGTAGTTAAAGAATTCGAGGCTAAAACCAAGAAAAAACGGCCAGTGGGAGTACGCCTCCCTATACCGCCACAAGAAACTAACCACTTCCTTCCAACTTTCCTATCAGAATACTAGAGGCTTACGCAGCAAGCTCTCGAAATTGTATTCTGACAGTTTTTCCTTCGCATCCCAGGTAATTGTATTTACAGAGACCTGGTTAAAGCCAGATATCCTTAGCTCTGAAATTTTCCCGAGTAAATATACAACTTACAGGGTTGACCGACTAGTCCAGCGTGGAGGCGGAGTACTAATTGCCGTTGACTCCTCCCTCATCTCAGAACTTGTTGCCCTTGACGATATCACCGATATCGAATTTATTTGTGTTAAACTTTCATTTCCAGGTAGTTTTATTTACATAACTTGCTCCTATGTTCCACCATCGGCTGAGGAGCCCATTTATTGGAAACACCTTGCGGCAATTCAGGCCGTTTCCAACAGGCTTTCAGATCGAGACCAACTCGTAGCCCTATGGGACTTCAATATACCTGGAGCTCGTTGGTCATCTGATGGTGTGTCAAATGTCCTTCAGACTATGGCACAGCATGACCTTATTGATGGCCTGCTTGACATATCTTTGTCTCAAGTTAACCATGTCCCGAATTCCTTATACCGCTTATTGGATCTCTGTTTCGTCTCTGATCCTCTAGGTGTTGACTTATTTAGAGTTCCTCCATTGACGCTACCTGAAGATCCTTACCATCCAACTTTCGAAGTGACTATCGATACGGGGACGGTTGTAAAGAATCAATCTGATTGTTTGGAAAATAAGATTCGCTGTTTTCGTAAAGCTAGCTTTCATATTCTAAAAAATCTAAAATCTGAATTTGATTGGTCAAATCTGTACATGTGTACTGACATGGCAGCCGACAAGGACATTTTTTAAAGTGCCATGAACTCGTTCTTTTCATCCTGTGTTCCGCTAACCTATCCGTCTGCCTCTAGTAAACCACCTTCGATTAATAAGGAGCTGACACGCCTAAAAAATTTTAAGCCTAGGATTTATAATAAATATAAACTTACTCGTTCTAAAACTGTTCTTTCTAACTATCTTAGTGCTCGGTCGAAATTTACCGTGCTTAACGCTCGGTCTTACCAAAATTATTTGAATCGTTGTAGGGTTCAGTTCACACAGGACCCGAAACAGTTTTATAACTTGGTTTACACCAAGCGTAAACCAAACCTGTAGCCTTCCTCGCTTTCATTTACAAATTCTTCAGCAAACTCGGATCAGGCAATCGCCGATCTCTTTGCTGAGTTTTTTAAAACTACTTATTCTTCCTCAAACCAGATAAACCAGACGTATTCTTTCCCTATGCCCAGATCGAACTTAATTTTCAGTCCTATTTTAGACGAAAGCTCTTTCGGCTGGATCTTCAACGTGTAAAGCCAGTTCATGCCCCGGGTCCCAATGGAATACCGGGCTGTGTTCTCAGGTATTGCGCCGAGGCTCTGTGTAACCCCCTTCTCAAACTATTTACCATATCTTTGGAAACATCAGAATTTCCCCTTATTTGGAAGGAATCATTTATTATTCCTCTCCATAAAAAAGGTAGCAAGTCGGTTGCTGGTAACTACAGAGGAATCTCTAAGTTGTCGGCAATTCCAAAGCTCTTCGAAAATATAATTACTCCTCACCTCCCCTTATTTGGAAGGAATCATTTATTATTGATCTCCATTAAAAAGGTAGCAAGTCGGTTGCTGGTAACTACAGAGGAATCTCTAAGTTGTCAGCAATTCCGAAACTCTGCGAAAATATAATTACTCCTCACCTGCAGCACTTGTGCAGATCCGTTATTTCTCCATGTCAGCATGGATTTATGAGACGAATATCGACCACTACAAATTTTTTGGAACTTACCTCATTTTTGATTAGGGGTTTCCAACGTAAATTTCAGACCGATGTGATTTATACGGTCTTTAGTAAAGCCTTTGACTCGGTTAATCATTTTCTTCTTATAAGGAAGCTCGATTTAATAGGGTTTCCTACCGATCTTCTTAATTGGCTTCAGAGTTATGTCAGTGTCAACAGTGTGACTGTTAGAGCTCAAACCACCAGAGGCTGTCCGCAGGGGGGTGTCCTATCACCAATACTCTGGAGCCTCGTGGTGGACGAGCTGCTAGTTAAACTTACAGCAAATGGGTTTGAATGTCAAGGCTATGCCGACGATATCACTCTAGTATGTAAAGGAAATTTTGAGAGCACATTGTGCGACAGGATCACACTGGGCCTAAGACTTAGCTTAGACTGGTGCATAGACGTTGGGCTGAATATCAATCCAGCAAAAACCACCGTGGTCGCCTTTACCAATCGCTACAAGCTGAAATCCATTCGGCCCATAGCCATTGGGGGCGCAGAGATTCCGATCTTCACAGAAGTCAAATATCTGCGAGTCATCCTAGACAAGAGACTAATGTGGAGACAACATGTGGAACATGCCGTTCGCAAGGCCACTATGGCCTTAATGAGCTGTAGATCTCTTGCAGGGAAAAATTGGGGAGTGTCTCCAAAGATCCTACTGTGGATGTATGTTGCTATGGTGAGGCCCATAGTCAGCTACGGGGCTGTGGTTTGGGCGAATCGCGCTGACCTTGATGTCACAAAAAGGCAACTGGGCAAACTCCAGAGACTTGCCTGCACGTGCATCTCGGGCGCTATGCGCACTTGCCCGTCCACTGCTCTGGATGTGCTGCTCGGGCTTCCACCACTGCACTTGCATATCAAGCACAGTGCGCGCAGATCTACCATGAGGATACCAGGGGCAGGACCAGCTGACTCGGCCGCGACTGCAACTGACCTGTTACTGGAATATCCGCAGGATGTTCAATTAGCCAAGTTTAGCTTTGATAAGCTCTTTAAAACAGAGCTTAGCAACAAGTCGGAGTGGACCAGCATGTCTACCACCTATGATGTGAAACCACATGCTATTAGGTGGTACACTGACGGCTCACTAACAGAGGATGGTGCGGGTGCGGGTGTCTGTGGACCGCGACTCAATTATCACGAACCTCTAGGGAAATTCGCCAGTATCTTTCAAGCGGAGGTACACGCGATTGAGAGATGTGCTTCGTTCAATATTGAGCGGGGTTACAATCGGAGAGACATAGCCATTTTCTCAGATAGTCAGGCAGCAATCAGCAAACTCAGTGCCCATAAGATTGTTTCCAGACTAGTATGGCAATGTATAGGAACACTCAATGAGCTGGGTGTAAACAATAAAATAACCATATACTGGGTACCAGGGCATGCTGGGATCCCCGGCAATGAAGTGACCGACATAATGGCTAGAAAGGGGGCGAGTACGCCCTTCTATGGACCGGAGCCCTTCTGTGGACTAGGGCCAGGAGTCATTAGCCAGAGCAGTCGTGTGGATCTCATGACTGCCTGCGATGACTTCTGGCAGGCGTCGAAAGGGGCAAGGCAGAGTAAACGTCTGCTAGGTAGCTACAACAGTAAGAGGACCAAGGACTGTTTGCAGTTGAGCAAAGGATCTCTCCGTATAGTCACGGGTTTCCTGACCGGGCACTGCAGACTGCGCAAGCATCTGCACAATCTCAAAATAGGGGAGGACAGTCTTTGCAGACTTTGTCTGGAAGGAGAAGAGACTCCGGAGCACCTACTTGAGGAGTGTCCGGCTATCAGTCGGTTGAGGTTGGCCCACTTTGGGGGCCTTACACTCACCACAAAGGAAATGAGGGCTCTTCGACCAGGCGACATCATCGCATTCTTGCGATCGATTGGACTGTTCAAGGAGCTATAGCTCATACACTAGGACGAGGGCACAATAGACCCTAGTGGTCGCAGTGCACTAACCTCTAGCTAATTATTATTATTATAATGTTAAGCACTTCAATTTTAAGCTTTTTTTAAGGATATTCAAAGTCCATTGCGTTAGCTCAGGTTCTTAGAAACGAGGGCCGTTTAAAAAGAGACTTTCCCCTAAAAGAGCAACATGACAGCGTGATCCCGGAATATCTGGATCTGGGTCATATGAAAGAAGTTCCGTCGACTCATTATTCTCTGACTTACCATATTTCACATCATGCGGTAGTTAAGCCCGAAAGCACCACTACAAAACTTTGCGTTGTATTTAATGCTTTAAGTCCGTCGACAAATGGAATCAGCTTAAATATCCTACATGCTGGTCCAGTCCTACAATCCGATCTTACGATCCAGATCCTGAAATGGCGGTATTTCCAGTACGTCTTCAGTGCGGACATTACAAAAATGTACCGTCAAATCTAGGTCGATCCAAAGCATACCCCCTTTCAAAAAATTCTCTTCCGAATTAAGTAAGGAGATCTCCGTGACTTCGAGTTGCAAACAGTTACCTTCGGTGTCAACTGCGCCCCTTTCCTGGCCATTCGTGTACTGCACCAGCTGGCAGAAGATGTCCAAGTGCCATTTCCAAAAGCTAGCTGCATCATTAAGCACCATATGTATGACGACAACGTTCTGGCAGGGGCAAATTCCGTGAACGAAGCCCAATTTTCCATTCGAGAGTTGCAAGCAGCCCTTAGTTCCTCCTGGTTTCCTTTAAGAAAGTGGACCTCAAACCACATGGGCGTACTCAAGGACGTCCCGGCCGAGCACCTCCTTCAAAGCGAGTTCCTCAACATCGATGCCGAAAGCACGGCCAAGACGCTCGGTATTCGGTGGAGGGCAAAGTCCGACGAATTTCATCCCCACTGAATTAGTGTTGGAACCCTCCTAAACAAAGCGAGAAGTTTTGTCCCAAATAGCGAGGTTGTTCGATCCTGCCGGGTGGCTCGCTCCGTTCATCATCCGTTCCAAAATGTTCATGCAGGAGATTTGGTTGCAAGACTTAGGCTGGGACGATAAGCTTCCCGCCGAAATGAGTCAGCGGTGGCAATCATTCTTAGATGAGTATCACGGATTCTGTGATGCGTCTCAAAAAGCCTATGGAGCGGCAATCTACGTCCGCGTCGAGATAGGGCAAGAAGTCTTGACTCGTCTGCCAAGACACGAGTGGCTTCAGGGAAAACCGTGTCTGTTCCCCGGCTGGAGCTCTGTGGTGCCATGCTGTTATCCGAAATGGTGACAGCAATCCTTTCGCATATGCCAAGCGCCAGTTTGTCAAGGCCCTTTCTATCGACTTCCTCGAACGTTTTACCAAACTGGACAAGGCACTACGAGTCTAGCCTATGTTCAACGCTTCCTTAAAGGCTGCCGCAAGAGTTCGATCTCGCCCAACTCACAACCCTCTAGTGAAAAAATCCGAGAGGCAGAAAGGGGGGAAAGAGGCATGTCGATATTAAATCGATGGCATTTTCCGACCAGGGATATGGTTGTCGTCAAGTAGGACAATCTAACATCAAACGAATGGCGGCTCGGCAAAATAGTTTCTACCTTTCCTGGAGCCGATGACCGCATTCGTGTCGTCGAGATCCGTACGTCTCGCGCCACAATAAAGCGCTCTGTCCACAAGGTCATCCTCGTACCTCCGGAAGACAAAGAGTCCTCCGTTCCGAGGGATTACGCCTCCTCCCCCACTCCGGAGTCCAAAATGTAGTCTGCTCATACTAAACCCCGTTTTTTTTTGTTTTATTTATTGACAGACAGCATCCTCCTCGTCTCCATTGCTTCTCGTCCTCGTGCCACCCAATCCGCAGAGCGCAGACGTACCCGAGGTATTCAATCCTACCGTTGCCGAGTCTGCCCGGGAATCCATCCTCTTCGGAAGTGCAAGAGGTTCCACAAACTGAGCGCTGAAAAGCGCCTTCGAGCAGCACTTATTAATAAGTCCTCCTGAACACTCACACTGACTGCCGCAGCCCAGAGGGAAGTAAGAAGTGTTAGCGGAACCACCACACTCTACTCTACGTGCACAAGGAACCCAGCTCCGTTCCAAAAGTATCCGCGCTGCCACCTCCGACACGCAGAGGGCGCCACGTCTGGACGCGATGTGCATTTCCCGGTCTCCGTCGCCAGCCCAGTCGCCAACGATCGCCCGCATTCGGAGGTCTCCGTCCCGTCCCCGTCAGTGGCAACTTGGCCGCAGCAGAAGGCTGTCCACATCCTGCCGATAGTTATCGTGGACCTTCGAGGCCGGCGCTATGATCGACCCATGCATGCCGGTGAGCAGCATCGATCTGTCGTTGGCGTCTGTGTTCCGGCTGTCCACCACCCGGCTGGGAGATGACGAGGTTTGCTCGGTGACTATTCGTTCCCGAACAAACCGTTTCCAACTCGATGTCGTCCTGAAGATCGACCCATTCGACGATATTCGTCTCGCGGATGACCGCTTCCACCGGCCGGCAACTATCTCCCTCGTGTTGGGGTCAGATGCATACTGATACTGATCCAACCGGGGTTCCTAAAACTCGAGGATGGGTTTCCCGTCGGTGTTCGGATGGACCGTGTGACGAAGTCACAACCTTAAAATTAGATTATAAGTAAAATAGAGTTAGGTATAATAAAAGAAATGTCAATAATCTTGATGAAATGATCTTATTTTGTTATATATATTTTTCCAAAATATTTGTATTTACAGCAATAAAAAAATTCGCATACGAGCTTTGAGTCGTGTTTTTCTACTGCTCTTCCTTTTTCAAAGTTTTCTCTGTGTTTACCGCTTATCGCTGCATCGCCTTAGTGCTTGTTGTTGGTGCAAGTGTTTTGCATACGCCAAATCAACCCCACAAACCTATCACTTCTCTGCGCTCAGAAGAAGCTCTTATTCTCGCGCTTTTCGGTCTATTGTTTTGATCGGTTCCTTCGCCGCGATATTTGTTCAATTGCGCGATTTGACTGCTGCTGTGCTAATTATTTTGAAATAATGGCAACCTGTTGCATCAATCCGTGTTCGAGCGGCGGAGCAATTACCGCGCGGCAGGCCAATGTTTAGTGTTGGCTCTGCGACAAAATCACTCACCCTCCATCCGCCGATCTTGGACAAATTGGCCCTCGTATTGCTGATCGCATACAGAACAATTCTGGATTGGACTGGACGTGCCCGAGCTGCCTTCATATCAAATCGGACATGAGGGCTTTTATGAGACAAACTAACCTCGAGTTTCAGTCCTTGGCTGCCGGCTTCAGGGATTTATCAAGCAGTTTCCAAAAGGAGGAGCAGCACTTTAAATCGCTTCCGTATGGCCTGAACACGCAATTGTTCATGAATTTGTCAACAAGAGTGACCCTCGGGCTCGCGTGCCACGGTCTCCCTCGGCTAGAACTCCAAAAAACTAAAAGATTCCTTTATCCTACGCTACAAGAATGATCGCAGCTTACTAAGCAAACTTAGTAAACTACACGTCAACAGTGTCTCCTCTGATGCCAATGTTATTGCCTTTACTGAAACGTGGCTCAACTCCTCTGTCTCTGATAGTGAATTATTTGCAGGAAACTATGTCGTTTATAGACGTGATCGTCTTATGCGTATCGGCGGTGGTGTTCTTATCGCTGTTAAGTCCGATCCTGTTTCTAACTTGCTTCCGATAACTGACACAGATTGTAATTTAGAGTTTGTTGCAGTTCGGATTCATGTTCATGATTATTTTGTTTATGTCTCATGCTCGTACATTCCACCCCGGTTTGATATTTGCAGCATTTATTGCTAATTCAAACTATTCCCTCGTCCCTTGGCATTAATGATCACCTCATTGTTATGGGTGATTTCAACCCGCCTTCCATATTCTGGGTGCCCTCACCTGACTCGAATTTTCTTGTTCCCAATGCACCTCACAATCTTATTCATGGCCTTATCGACCTTCATTGGGACAATTAAATTTTATTAGGAACTGTGGAGATAAAGTCTTACACTTAATTTTTTCGTCGGAGTTTGCCAATGCTTACGTCTCTAGAATCGACCCTCTCTCCAGCCCCGAAGATGCTTATCATCCCACATTGGAGATAATTCTAGAGGCCTCGTCTCCACTACTGCCGTGTCCTTTAGCTGAACCAGCAACTTTTCGCTGCTTTCGCAAAGCTAATTTCACTGACATGATTTCTTATTTATCTTCAATCGCCTGGACTTTTCTTGACTCCACTGACGATCCCTTGCACATGGTTGAACGGTTTTATGACATACTGTACTCTAGTTTTGATATGTTTGTTCCATCGTTTCCCTCTCCTGACGTTTCGCATAAGCCTCCTGGTTTTCCCGTCGTCTCTCCTATTTAAAAAACGTGAAGTCCAGACTTTTTAAAAAATTCAGACTAACCGGGCTGCAAGTAGATCGTGCTAGATATTTAATAGCCCGCTCTGACTTTCTGACTCACAACTCTGAATGTTACAAGAATCACCTAAATCGTTGTAGAACTGAGTTTCAGGCTAATCCCAAGCAGTTTTACGCCTTTGTTAACTCTAAACGAAAGTCACACATTTATCCATCCAGTCTTCACCTCCATAATGAGTCAGCCTCCAACGAGCACGATATTGCGAACTTATTCGCAAAATTTTTCCGGACTACTTATACATCTATATGTTTTGACTCTACTTCACCATATCCATATTCTCTTCCGCACTCTGACAACATTTTTTTGCCCTCAATCAGCGAAAATGATGTTTTTCAGCATCTCAAAACACTCAAGCTATCGTTCTCTTCTGGTCCTGATCTTGTTCCTAGCTGTGTCTTGAGATATTGTGCCAGTGCATTATGTAGTCCTTTGTCTAAACTTTTTAAGATATCCCTACAGCTCTCTCTCTCTCCTGAAAGCTGGAAGGAATCTTTTATAATTCCCCTTCACAAAAAGGGTAGCAAATCCAACATTGAAAACTATAGAGGGATTGCAAAACTTAGTGCGATTCCTAAGCTTTTTGAATCGCTTGTTACTGCTCAACTTCAACACCAATGTCGCTCTATAATGTCCCCCTACCAGCATGGCTTTATGAAACACAGGTCAACTTCCACAAACCTTCTGGAGTTTTGTACTGTTATTAGAAACGCCTTTAAAAATAACACCCAAACTGACGTCGTCTTTACGGACTACAGTAAAGCCTTTGATTGCGTAAATCACAAGCTGTTGCTGAAAAACTTTTACTCTTGGGTTTCCCTGTCTTGTTGACTAATTGGATCGACACCTACTTCCAACCGAACTCAAAGAGTAGCCTTCAAGGGTTCTTTTTCAGACTGCGTCCGCGTAAAGGGTGTTCCGCAAGGGAGTCAGCTTGGGCCACTTCTGTTTGTCATTTTTATTAAAGACTTGCCTAATGTCGTTCTTTATTCCCAAGTTATGGTGTACGCTGATGACGTCAAACTATGCTTGCCACTGACAAACTCTGACTCTTATATGCTTTTACAATCTGACCTAAACAACGTGCAGTCCTGGTGCATTAACAATTTGCTCTTTCTTAACAACTCTAAATGTGAATTTATGTAATTTTTTCGTAAAAAAAGTTTCTTTGCAAGTTATTCTTTAGGGATGAGTGATCTTGAGCGCATCCATTCTGTTACCGATCTTGGAGTTTTTTTACGCTCAATTTGAACTTTTCCGACCACATTAGCATAATTGTTGGTAAAGCTAAAGGTGTTTTTGCCTTTGTCAAGCGTTGGTCTAAGGAGTTTGACGATCCTTACATCACAAAACTTATTTATGTCTCTCTTGTTCGTCCAATTCTCGAATACTGTTCGTGTGTATGGTCACCTCAATATGCGAAGTAACAAGACCTTATTAAATCGGTTCAGAAAAAATTCCTTTTGTTCGCTCTTCGAGGATTACACTGGGACCCACATCGCCGTCTCCTGTCTTACATCGACAGGCTGCGTCTTCTTAGCCTTCCCACTCTTAAGGATCGTAGGACCTGCCACGGAGTGATTTTTCTATTTAAATTAATTAATGGTCATGTTTGTTCGTCCTATCTTCCAAGTCAATTGAATTTCTTAGTTCCTGTTAGACCTTCTCGTCACTTTCGTCCGATTGCTCTTGATTTTTGTAAAACAAACTTCGAGTTGCATGACCCTTTTCGTGTTTTATGTTCTATTTATAATGAATTATACTTTTTGTTACATGTTGAATTGTCGTTAGATTTAAATACACAAACTGTATTAAGACACCGGTCCTTGCCTCTGCCCACGTGATGTGAGTCGGAGCACATCTCTAAAAAAATTGTCCATGATAAATTGTCGATGTGTAAAGAAATGTATATGATGCAAAAGAAGTTTACAGCATTACTCGACACAGGCAGCAAATACAACATTATAAATGAAACAGCATTCTTAAAATTGAATAAGCCTAAACTGAGCGCTGCAAACATATTTCTCGTCGGTTTCGGAAATAATAACAATGTGAAACCATTCGGTTAATTTAAAGAAGATTCGAGGATGACAATAAAATATTGCAAGAAAACTTTTTGGTGGTTTCATCAGACTTTTTGGACGTAGATGTTGTGTTGGGCGCAAAATTTTGTAACAACGTTGAAATTCAAATTAATCGCGACGGTATAAAAATCATAAATCCTGAAAATCATGACGCTGAAACCGAAAGAAATTCGCTTATGAAAATTAGCGTTGAAAGTGCCGAAAATATAAACATCGACAGTGACGAAAATCCGACCAGTCAAGAAAAACGTAAAGTTTACGACCTGATTAAAAACTATACCGCTTTTAACACGAAAAGAACCAATGTCGAGATGCGTATACTTTTAAAAGACGACACTCTTGTGCATTCGCGTCCGCGTAGAATGGCATTTTCCGAGAAATGTATAATTGACGATCAAATCGAACAATGGCTGAAAGATGGAATCATCGAGCAGTCCGAGTCTGAGTACATCAGGCCGGTCGTATTAGTAAAGAAACGCGATAATACAACACGACTTTGCATCGATTACAGAGGGATTAATAGTAAGAGATATTTTTCCCCTTCCCCTGATTAAAGATCAACTGGACCGTTTTCAAAACGCTAAATATTCGGCACGCTTGATCTCAAAAACGAATTCTTTCACGTTAACGACAACAAAGAAAGCCGCAACTTCTTTTGTAACTCACAATGGCCAGTACCAGTTCCCGAAAGTCCCTTTTGGTCTTACAAATTCTCGAGGCGTATTTCAAAGGTACGTAAACGCAATTTTTCGTGATTTGACGCGTTCTGGTATTGAGATTCCATATGTCGACGACATCATAGTTCCAGCTAAAGACGAACGTGAAGCAGTATCCAATCTCAAGATAGTCATTAAACGCTGTGAAGAGTATGGCTTGGTGATCAATTTAAAAAAATCTGTTTCTTGAAGAAAAAAATAGAGTTTCTAGGCCATGTCATAGAGAATCAAAAGATCAGTATCTCAGACGAAAAGCCGAAATCCGTTACGATGTTCCCTACTCCGACAAACCAGAAGTAACTGCAAAGCTTTCTACGTCTGGTTGGATATTTTCGAAAGTTTATATTGAGCTTTTCGATCATCGCCAAAACTTTGACGGATCTGATGAAACACGACGCCAAGTTTTGCTTCACTGATAGAGAGATTGCCGCTTTAAACATGCTTAAGACATTAGTTACCCAGAAGCCATTGCTCAAATTTTTCATCCGCAGCACGAAACTGAACTACACACAGATGCATCGATTGACGTTTTTGGAGCATTTCTACTCCAAAAGTCTCCTCACGATAACCAGGTTCATCCTGTTTACTATATAAGTAAAAAGAAAGAAAGCTAACTTCGGCATGCCGAAGTTTAAATACCCTTGCAGTAAGTAAGTAAGACTTTTTCGTTTTCTCGGGTACTGACATAAATGTTGCCAGCGAAAAATGTTGCGAACGAAAATGTTGCGAACAAAAATGTTTCGAACGAAAATGTTGCGAACAAACTAAATGAATTTATATATATATTCCTATGGCAGCTATATGATATAGTGGTCCGATTTCGATCAAATTAAAACCGAAATTCTGAAATATTACAAAATGGCCATGCTGTTAAAATTTTTGTTCTCAAAAATTTCCGATCGTTCCTATTGCAGCTATATGATATAGTCAACCGATCCGGCCCGTTCCGACATATATAGAGAGTTTCAAAGTTTCATTCAGATAGCTTCAAAACTGAGAGACTAGTTTGCGTAGAAACGGACAGACGGATGGACAGACATGGCTAGATCGACTCGGCTGTTGATGCTGATCAAGAATGACGTCGAGCACAGATCGGGCACAAGCATACGTCAAGCTGATGCTTTAAGCCGTTATCCTGTAAGGATGATCTCTGACGAAAGCTCGCAAGACGAGGAATTAAAAGCCATTATTGGCGTTCTTGCTGAGAAAACTACTCACAATAATTTCTTTTTGAAAGCCGATCTTCTCTACAAACTGGTCAACGACTATGAATTAATAGTTGTGCCACTAACCCTCCAACGCGAAATTATTCGACAAGCACATGGAAAAGGAAATTTTTCCGCAAAGAACACAAAAGACATCATCGCAAAGGAGTACTACATTTTAAAACACGAGGACAAGATTATACGGCAGATTAGGTGTTGCATTCCATGTATTGTATCCAAAAAAGAAGGAGAGTTGCACCCGTTACCGAAGGAAGATCAGCCGCTTCAAACGTTTCACATTGATTTTTTTGGGACCTCTTGAATCGACTCATAAAGCGTACAAGCACATTCTAGCTGTCATTGATTGATTTACAAAGTTCTGTTGGAGACACAGAGCAAAATTTTTGGAAACCCAGTTCGAATAATCTCTGATCGAGGGACAGAGTTCACATCTGAGGAATTTAAGCAGTATTGCGAGAAAGAGAACATTAAACTTCATGCAGTAACGACTGGACTTCCCAGAGCGAACGGGCAAGTAGAACGCCTCAATGCCACAATTGTGTTTGTCCTGTCACAGCTATCCATTAAGGACCCCAGCAAATGGTACAAGTTCGTCAGCCAGGTTCAGCAGACAATCAATTCTACGTACTGCAGGAGTACACATACGACTTCATTTGAGCTTCTTGTAGGTGTCAAGATGCGCACTAAAAAAGACGTTCAGTTTAAGGAAATGATCCAGCAAGAGTTTATACAAATGTTCCAGGATCATCATGACGAGATACGCCAGACTGCCAAGAAACATATCCTTGTTATGCAGAACGAAAATAGGCATTTGTATAATCTGAGACGTAAACCCGCATTGACATACAAAGTAGGCTATCAGTAGCTATCAAACGCACTCAACTTGGTGGTGGACTTAAGCTAAAGCCTAAGTATTTGGGTCCGTATAAAATAACCAAAGTCAAGCCGAGAGATACCTACGATGTTGCAAAACAATCAGTATCTTCTGACGGGCCGAGATATACAACCTCTTGTGCTGAATACATGAAGCCATGGATTCAGATATCCTCCGAGGACGTCGATGATCCATTCGGGACGAATGTTTAGAAGGATGGCCGAGTTGTGGTAATGGGTCTGGCATCACTGTTCAGCCAAACACACCACAATCATATGTTTCGAGGAAAGGAAAAAGGAGACGACGCTGAGAAGACGCAAAATTAATTACGACGAAAAAACGAAGACGAAATACATACATATATTAAACGGTGTTAAATTCTGTTCCAAGTTACATTATGTCTTAAAAACCAAACCAATCCCACACATATGTACATACATATGTAACAATATTCCACAAAATTGCTTTATTTCTATTTCCCCCCACAAATAAGATAATTCAATTTTCTGAAGTAGGAAAAAATATGTTATTGAGAATTGCAAAGAACTCTTGGCCCCGTTTTGAATTTGAAAATTGTGAAATGAAAAATAAAGAAAATATTCTAGTGAATTATGATACATTGACGACTTCATCGAAATACGTAATGATAGCAATAGCAGTGATCAATTCGATCAAGGAATTAATATGGATGTACATTAATAAAAATATGGCTTTGTCGTGAACACTTATGTTGACGGATTTAATTGTCTGGCTTGGTGGAACGATCATAAAAATATGTTCCCAAACTTATATAAAGCCAGTTGCAAAATTTGTTGTATACCAGCAACTAGCGCTACCTCTGAAAGAACATTTTCGTACGCTCAAAATTTAATAACAGACAAACGTTCTGCCATCTCTCTAAATTCAGAACATATTAATAAAATTATGTTTCTTACGAAACTGCTATTTTATTGGGTATTGCCGGACTAGCTCATCTGTCCCAGGGCGGGTTTCGACCCGATGCCAGCAGTCCGCACAAT
This sequence comes from Drosophila bocqueti, assembly GCA_018151655.1. NCBI lineage: Eukaryota > Metazoa > Arthropoda > Insecta > Diptera > Drosophilidae > Drosophila > Drosophila bocqueti. The sequence goes on from JAECXF010000036.1 coordinate 148,717, forward strand.
AAACAAATACCGATATTAATCGGACGTCTCACACACAGGAACTCCCATCACTACAGAAAAATGTAAACAGAACAACAAACTACACAAAGACACTGGCGGAACCGAATTGGTGGCTTGGATGAAGTCGCCACGACGCACCCACCCTATCTAGTGATGCCTCCTGGTCATCTTGGGGCATCACCCATCTCCGGCGGACCGGAGCCTATTCCAGGCGGCTTTATAAATTTCAGGTAAGATCTATCTCTAAACATGGCCGTTCTTATTCTACGTATTTCCCGATCCTGATCTCGGCGAGACCATCACCCAAACCCGGGATGCGCTCGCGCCAAGCCTGCGACTTGAATTTTTTGGCGGAGGAGAAGCGGCGCTCCGCACCAAGATTTGGCCACAAGCTGGCCTAGTTGAAACCCAAGATCCTACCTACTATCCCTACTGGAGCTCCAAAAGAAATAGAAGGGGGCTTTGTTTTGTGCTATCTCTAAACACGCTTCTTCAAAACCAAATTCTTTCTTTATATTTCAGCACTTGTGTTGCACTAATCCCTGGTATGAGTTTTGAGGACGCGGAGAACAAGTCTGGAGAAATCACAGTAAGTTAGACACACAAATTTTATACCAAATAAAGCCTTATACTAAAAATAAATAATTTAATTCTAATTGCAGCGAAGGACTTAAATGAAAATTTGCCGGCCGGTTCCCAATGGCCGCGACGGCTTAGTCTTGGCGAAAGAGACGAGTTGTGACCAAGGTGCGGTGGTGAGAAGGCGGGAAAGGCTGCGCCAGATTGCGCGTGGCCTGGATTGGACCGTCTGTGGCGGTTGCAGTGGCAAGCCAGAAATCTGGCCCCTGCCGTCTAGCGTCGCTCAGGCACCCACAACGAAAACCTTCCCCTCACCGGATCCGTCTAGAAAAGCTCGGCCTGTTGGCGATGGCGAATAGCTGCTGGAAACTCAGTAGGCGGTGACTCGGCGCTCGGTTGTCTGACTGCGGCCGGTCCGGAATCACTCCACAGGTAGTTGCAAAACCGAAATAAAAGGGCCGTGGCCAGTGTTCTTCGCACTGCCACGGTTTTCCAATCTTTTCGTTTCAGCACTTAATCACTGCGGCCGCCCGCGTTCATTTCCTTCTTTCCACTACCTTGTAACGTGCAACGTTTATAAAGCACAGTTTCGACCAAGATCTGACTTTGCGGGGCACGCTATAGGGTCCGGCTCTAGCTCGTCGGCTTTGGGGGTGGAATCGTGCTCCGTCTGATCTGGCATTGGCTTATTATTTATTAAACAAGAATTGAGCGTGCTGCGACGGCATACGAAAAGATATCGGAAATCGGGTAGAGAAAACATAAACAGATTCCAAGAGAGACAGTTGAAAGAAGTTAGGGAAAGAAAAGAGGAGAGAAATTCGGTATTGAGAAGTAGGTGTTATTACGTCATCGGAGACCCGCCCAACCTATGACCACAATCTTCGAGTCCTGCTCGAGTGATCCCTTTTGATACCCTTTACGACTGCAGAATCATCTGCCGAGTTCAAACTAAATAATTACTCCATGATTTCGTTAGTATACATTTTAATAATAAAGATTAAGTCTAACAGCGATTTTTCTTCCTATAATCGTTAACATCAACAATTTCAGCATGAATGATAAGAGAAAACTAATTAGTCAGAGCCTACACTATCCGAAATAGGGGACTTCAATATAAAGTAAATAGTAGAGTATAATAATTAGTTGGCAATAATGCATGTTAATTTATAATTAGTATTATGGGTAGCATTGCATTTAGATATGTATATAAAATTCCATTTTTTTTTTTTTTTTTGTCTCTTAGATTAAGATTGGTTTTAATTAATATTCTTAAATTTTGTTTGCATGTCTGAGTTTTCTTAATTTTCGTTTACTAATTCTCATAAAATTTTCTTTCAGTGTGTAGGTAAAGTTTAAGTTTTATGCAGCAACATTGGTTCTTTTAAATATGATAACTTGGTTTTGTTTGTCTAGGTTTAAGTAACTTTTAATGAATTAATCTTGATTTTTAATTATTTATTCATTTAGCTTTTAATTGGCAAGTGTATTTTTAATTGTGGCCACTTTTATTTAACTTGAACGCTTGGCAAGAATAATAAACAATAATTGTGTTGTTGTTGAAACTCACAGTGAAATACTTTTTTTCCAGCGACGAAAGATCGATCTCCCGAGC
>JAECXF010000037.1:0-149406 GCA_018151655.1 Drosophila bocqueti
TTGTCTTGATTACCTCTACTGCTAGATTCTCATTATCTGATTTTGTCAGATTTGTTAATCGGAGAGCCGTGAGGAATCGATTTAGATTTACCCTTTTGCCGTCAAACTCAGGTATTGTGGACGAAATTTGTCGCACATATTCCCTTGACGCTGCGGCAGAGTCGGTCATTTTGTGTTTTTGTCCCGTTAATCTTGAATTATTTGAATCGGAGTTTTCTTCCTCCAGCAATTCAGGTAGTGTTATTACCGCTGGAATTGAAAGGTCGTGAAGATCTTCTTCTTTAATTTCCGATTCAGATTCCTCTGAGCTTCCAATATCCCCATCGACTTCAGCTACTACAGGTGTGTTTAATATCGTAGGGATAGTTAAATTCAAGTTGTGTCTGGATCGGACATTCAACAAGTTCTCTCGGAGTTTGTTAAGCAATTTAACTGCCTGTGTTAAATGACTTCTTGTAAGTCTTGCTCTTTCTTTATGTATTAATTGGCGTGCTTCATTAAAGCATCCCACTAATATCTGTGCGTGTTTTTTTAGAGAGCCTTATTGCACTTCTCTATTTCGAGTCAAACCCTTGTATGATCTGTCGAAAGTTGTTTTAATTTCGGTAAGTTTGCTTTTTATTTCCTGCCAATCCATGTATTGACTTATTCTTCTTTAAATCCTCTATTTATATATATATAGAAATGCGTATCAAATATTTTAAATGAACATATAATATATTTTATTTAATTATCATTATAACTTTATTTGTGCCATATAACTTTAAAAAAAAAAAAAATAGCTTAAATCGATCTATCAAATGTTTAATTAATCTATACCAAAATGACAGAGTTTCTAATTATGCCCTTTTTGGCAAGTATACTCGCATTTCGGCTCGTCAAGCGGGCCCTTGCAGTCTTTTCTGCACACAGGATTAATATAATTATATTCCTTATTCTTATAGAGACGTAACTTTTCATGTATTTCGTCTATCTGTTTTTTAAGTTCAACGTTAGTGTTCCATGGTTGGACATTGTTGTCCCTGTAAACTGCTTTATTTAATTCCCTCAATTTTTTATTTAGGAAATTTTTCTGACCACCTCGTTTGTTGGTCTTTTTCTTAACGCCCGTGTTCTTTGTTAGGGTTACGTTATCCATTTTTTTATCTTATCGTGCATCACTTGTTAATATGATTCTATTGATTAAAGTGCGCGTTTTAACTAGACCTTGTCTAGGTCGTTTGCCCTTTTAGATACTTTTCTTAAGTATCTTGTTATGCCTGCTATAAATATTAAATACTAATTGTATTACTTGTATTATAGCTATTATGAGTAATAGCCTCCACAACGATTGGATATCGTCAGTGTGGTCTACTATCTCTACGTTATTTATAACGTTAGCCGTATCTTCCTTTACTTCAGGTTTATTGTCGCTCCACCAAGATCCCATTTTGATAAACGCTTCCCTGAATCCTATTTAGTTTTGGGCTTGAGTCGATAAAAAAACCATATTATTGGGCTTGAGTCGATAAAAAAACCATATTATTGTTGTACATATTTTTTTTTTATACTTTTCAGAAAACTTTAAAATGTATATAACTGTTTATTTTAGATGAAAAGGGGAAAAAAAAAATTAATTGCAAATTAATGTTACCCTTCTAGGGTTAAATCATTATTATGATTATTATTATTATTATAATTATTATTTTAATGTTCATTTTCATTGATTTTATGTATATGTAATAAGGGTGCGAAAAATGTATAGATGTACGGTATGTGTACTGAATATATATATATATGCCTAACACGACGACATAGAATTTTATATTTTTCGAGATTTATCTAGTGTTTTATACAAATTTTACAAATATTATGACCTGCCTATTCAAAAAAATTTCTAAACCCGCAGCTAAAAACTGCTTGGTCGTACAAAATACATTTCATTTAAATCAAATATGCAACGTAGTGCATAAAGGGTTGAGTGCCACGCAGGACACAAAAAAAAATATTATATTTAGTTGGGCGCTCTTTGAAGCGCTGCCGGTCCTATTTGCCTTGGCCCGACTTGGCGCGTCGGGCGGTTCCGGTGCTGGCTGCACAGGCTTGTCGTCCTTCACAGTGGTTTTTTCCCCCGTAGGCGCAGGGGGCGGTTTGCCTCCCACACTTGTGCTGGCTGCACAGGCTTGTCGTCCTTCACATTGGTTTTTTCCCCCGTAGGCGCAGGGGGCGGTTTGCCTCCCACACTTGTTTTCTTCTCGTCTGTATTTGCGGCTGTTTTCCGCCGGGATGAGGAGACTCTGTGATGGTTATAGCTGGATAATCTCGGTGTAGACGGCTATGGCCATAGTCGTGTCGATGAGGAATCGACCAATTAAGAATGCCATGGATGTTCTCGGCCAGTAATGCCGGGATGAGGAGTGTTATAGCTGGGTGGTTCCGGCGGAGACGGCGATGAGGGATTGACCAACTAAAAATGCCATGGCGGAAGTTTCCTTTTGTTTCATTTCTCTTTTTATTAAATTGCTCTTCCTTTAATTCGGTTTTTTCGTTTCTTCTCCACTTCTTGTTGTTTGCTCGCTATTCCGCCATACCACACACACTCCACACCGTTTTACCGCTTGCAATTCACCGTTTGCTATTTTCGCATTTTATGTTGTATGTCAAGTTCAATTCAGCTTCGGAGATCCGTCCTGTCACGGTCGCCATAAATTGTATTGCCAGTAATAAACGAGTTGGTTTGGTTGGGGACGTCAGTCCCATTCAAATTGTCTTTATTCATTGAATTGTCCAAAGTTCTTATTGATATATTAGAGCTAAGGGCCGCGCAACTGCGCTGCCAGCAAGCCCGGCAGCGGAGCGGCTGTCTTAAGTATATTCCTATGTACTTGGTTGCTGAAGGCAGCGACCAAGCGGGAGAGTCATATGCGCACATTCGGTTATACGTTATTATGCTGACACTGCACTTGATCGGTCATACACTTTATGTGTGCGATCATATTATGTCCTACTTCTGCTTGGACTTTTGTTATTAAATGACTAAGACGAAGAGTCATAGTCCCTACAGTGTGTACTCGATATGTGCGTATACTACAGAAGGTTACGTCCCTATTTTTATCCATACGCTACCCCTCCCATATATATATATAGTATTATAAATATATATATATATTATAAATACATATAAATAAAGAACGAATTAAAAAAAAAATAACCGCGCGGAGCCTCTTCTCAGCACTAAGTCCTTTCGTTGCATACTCGACAACGATAGGAGTGAGTGCTTTTAGAACTCCGGCCTTTACAGGCGGCCGCACTGCGAGTGGCAAGGAACTTGTCCCACGAACTGTTGGAGGCATTGGAAATTCGTGTTGAGAACACAGACACGCCACTCGTGGTTGCTGTAGATACTGGGCCCGAGAGTACCCATCCGAAAATAGTTTCTTGTGTCAGAAGAGAGCCCAGAATATTGCTCTTGAAGCCGCTTAGAAGCACAGACGGAAGGATGGCAGCTCCTAGCAGGACGTCTACCTCGGAGCTCTCGAAAAACGTCGGATCCGCTAGGGGGAGATCAGGAAGCTCCGTTAGACGATCTGTCGAAATTGGATATGAGGGAAGCTTTCCAACTAGTTGAGGGAGAACGTAGGCAGTCGTATTTAACTGCAGTCCGGGTGTGGAGGAAGCGCGAATAGCAAATTTGACGGACTTCGTGCATTGAGCCGCAACTGTCTCATTGAGACCGGAAACCTGGGTCTGGACTGTTTCGAAAAGAAGGTTGATTCGGTTGAAGAGCTTCTCAGTAATGAAGGTGGCTTCGGAACCAGAATCGATCAGCGCACGCGCTTGAAAATTTCAGCCTAGATGACATATATTAATGATAGCTGTGCCCAGTAGGACAGCTCTGGATCCTGAAGCGAAGCACACTTGAACATTTGAATGATCGGAGGTTACCACGCTTACTGCCGTGGGCGCAGGTCGTGGACTAGTCGGATTGGAGGGTCTTGGAATGATGGCCTCGTGCTAAACAATTCAAGCATAGTTGCTTTCTACTGACGAAATCTGACCGATCATTGACAATCATTGTTAGGAAACGGGGACATACACGAATGGGGTGATTTTCCTTGAAACACAGGTCACACCCTCTGGGTGCAGGAGCCACCCTAGCTTCGTAGGAGATTGGCCTGCGTACAGGTCCGTTGTCGTTTGACGGCTTCGGCGGAACATCATCAATGGCTTCTTGTGCGCGATGACGCTCCGTTAGAAAGGCATCAAGCTCTTTTCAGGTCGGAATTTCGGCCTTGTTATGAAGGGAATGCTCCCACATAGAACGTGTGACCTTGGGCAGCTTGACGGAAAACATGAACACAAGGATGGGATCCAACGCCTCTATCTTAATGGCGGACATCTGTAAGGCTGTTAGACAACTTTGGAGAGTGCTTTGCATTTCCTTTAGGGCGGTTCCGGACTCTTAAGTGATCGCCGGAATATTCAGCAGGATTTTCAACTGGCTATTCACTAACAGCCTCTTGTTCTCAAAGCTCTCCGTTAGGCTTTGCCACGCTGAGATAAACCCGTCGTTGGTTAAAGGGGCCTTGGACACAATGGAGTGCGCATCGCCACTAGTCTAATAAACGTAGTAGCAGTACCTGTACTTGGATTCCAGTTCTGTTGCGGCGGTCGTACTGTCAGCGGTCTCAGAAATAAGGTTGGAGCAGCTTTCGTAGCTTTTCTCCACCTTTCCCCAAAAAACACGGATTTGGTCCAAATGGACTTGGCAAATGAACGGGACAGATTTGTAGCTTCTGACGTGCTTGGAGTATGGATGTGTGCCTCAAAGCGGCTCACACGGTCCGTTGAGGCAATACATTTCCTCAAGGCTATATCGACGGCGGATTGAGCCATTTTTGTAGTCGACCGAGAGACCCTTGACGAAAGACCTGTGCTGATAGCTAAGGGTTTCTCGCTATTCGACCTGTGTTGGCCAACTGTGGACGTTGATTTCGGCTGAGAGGACCGGGGAGATGCGGACTTGGATCTGTCTAAACGAATTAATGGAATCGAATGTGGTTTCTTATCCTTGCCTATTGGCATACTTGGACTCTGACTGCGCGGATGACTAGAGAGCGTTGACAAAGTTGGAAAAACCGAATATTAATGAAGGCGGTCACACTGGATCTTGTGAACCCACGACTCAAAAAACAATGGACCGTTGAAGAATATATGTATGAAGAAATCACTCAATCGATTATTCCAAATTTAAACGTTGACTTTGGATAAGCAACACCGAGTGGAACAAATAGGAAACGGTTTGAACACCATGTCAGCATCGATTTTCAAAGCGTAGATCAACGACAACCAATCTTTTAGAGTTCACTTCCTTCTTAGTTAGGGGCTTCCATAAGGGCTTTCAGACAGACGTAATCTATACTGATTTCAGTAAAGCATTTGATTCTGTCAACCATTCTCTTCTTGTTCGGAAACTCGATCTGATGGGATTTCCGGTTGATCTTCTTAGTTGGATCTCAAGTTATCTGAATGGCAGAACGCAAAAGGTCCTCTTTAAAAATTCTTTATCTAATGTTCTCAGGGTTACTTCTGGCGTCCCGCAAGGGAGCCATTTGGGTCCCCCAAATCAACGACCTGCCGAAAGTTCTGACTAACTCCAGAGTACTTATGTACGCGGACGACGTCAAACTTTGCGTGCAATATAAGGACGCTTCCTGCCAGTCTGATTTACAAACAGATCTCAATAACTTCCAAACATGGTGCCGTATAAACTTATTGAACCTAAACGGCTCTAAATGCAAGCTAATGATTTTCTCTCGTGTCGCTCCCAAGCTCGCGACTTACACGCTTAACTGCTGCTCTTTGGAAAGAATTAATATAGTCGATGATTTGGGTGTCCGACTGGACCCTAATTAACTTCTCCTAATTAACTTACCTTCTTTAGCTAACCGTAGAACCATGCTTGGCATTACGTTCATTTTTAACCTTATCCGCGGTGACGTGACTTGCTGGGTCAGCTTAACTTTCACGTACCGAGTAGAAATACTAGATCGTATATTCCTCTAGTTTTGAGCCAATGTAGAACGTCTTTTGAATTGCATGAACCCTTTAGAGTCTTATGTGCAAATTATAACGATTTGTACATGATAACATCAAACGTAGATAGCCTTCCCCAACTAAAAATCTTAATATTAACCCACTTAGTACGCATGCAGACAAACAGTCTGGCAGCACGCCAGTAATCACTTCCTCGTATTCCTTTTCTATACTTTCATTTGTCGCGCCTACTAACACCTAACACGAATAGGCACGTGCTTGGTGTCAGATGGGCCACTTGAATGTACTGATCGTAGTGCATCAACGTCCAATAAAAAAAAAAGAAATTGGCGAAATCCTGGGAAATACCAAACAACCACGCGAGATTATGGTCACTCTACAAGTTGCGGAGCGTTAGACAATGTGAAGATTTGAAGCAGGTGAAAGACAGACCGGAATGTGAGTTGACACGTATTGAACAAAATAATGAATTGTGTACATATATAATGCGTAGTTCGGAGATTTTGGTTCTTTATTTGTTGAATTAGGAATTTAATCAAATTAGGAAATTTAAATAAAATAATAATTTTAAATAATTATTAATTTACGTTTTTTTTGTTTTTAACTGGATTTAATAATAATTAGCTTTTTAATTAGTTACTAATATTATTTTGAGTTGATTAATAATTTTATTTAATAGAGAATGAAATTTTTAATTTAATGAATAAGGAATAATAAATTTCCTTTTATTTTATTGACTTTTTATTATTTCGTTCCAGAAGAATGAATGTTTGGACACTGTGCCGGCAAATGCAAAGCTCTTATGTATATATGAATGCACGTACATGTGTACATATGTGCATACAGCTGGACAAAACGAAAGAAAATAAGACACAGGCGGACACAGGTGGAGCGGACTATAACGAAATGTCGGCAAATGTGTTTTATTGTTTTCTCTTGATTGCTATTGCCCGTCCGGCAATGCCCATGGCCCACTGTATGCATCGGATGGTAGCTGGCGGCCGCGCCAAGCTTAGATATGCCTTTGGTCGCCCGGCACCGCTGTATTTATGTATGAATATAATATGTATGTATGTATGGCTGGGCGAAAACCAAGCCGGCGAACCAAGAGAGCACAGCAACCAACAAAAACTGCACTGCAAGCGTATGGATATATGTATGTATGTATTTATGTATGCGCGCAAAGAAAATTACGAACAGCGTTGAGTAGTTTTATTTCTTTGTAATTTCTTTATTTTATATTTTTGTATTTGCGGAATAATGTTTTTATGATTAAACTTATGGAGAAAAAGGCACAAGACGGTATGTGTGTGAATGTATATGGGCGTTAGGAGAAATTGCAGTGGACTGTATTTAATGTAGATATAATGTAGAAATTCCCGCGGAGTCGGAAAAATATGTATGTATGTAGGAATGGACAGATGTAGACCGTTTATGATATTGATGTACGCAAAATGAATAAGGAAGATGGCGGCGAGAAAGAGGAGACGGCGTTGGACAAAAATGAACAAATGTAAAAACTTCCAAGTTGCCGTGATGTCGGAGACTCGGACTTCGAGTTGAGAGGAAAATCTTGCAGCAGTCTGAGCGAAATTGGATATTCGAACAGCTGCTGAAGACCGGCACTTTGGGATGAAGGGATGGAGTCTCGTACTTATCTTATTTTTCCTGACAGAGAAATCACCGGAGCTGCTGGTGTATGGGCTGATCCGGCTCGAAGGGCCAATGTTTGGAGGGGGGGTGGCTTCCTTCAGGTGAAAAATAAGTGCAGAAAAAAGTAGTCCAGTGGTGGTGGCGATGCACTAGCTCGGGCCTTGGGAGCACACAAGAAGGTGAGCGCGGGAGCACCAGCGGTGCGAAAGTGCATCCGCTCTCGCACCGCGCTCACCTTCTTGTGTGCTCCCAAGGCCGAGGAGTGGCGGAATATTGCCGCGAAGCGCCCGAACATTGCAGAAGAGCCTAAAGAGTGCCCTGGACCGACGGAAACACGTCATTAAGAGGCAGCTGTTTGGCACAGAGACGGGGACACAAATCGATCGAGGCGCATCACATCAAAGCTGAGCGGCACGGAGAGAACCAAAACGTCGATTTTCCCGAATAGATGGATTCCGTGCAGACTCGGCATTGGTAGAACTAAGTACCTCTGGTACGTCTGCTTTCACTAGAGATTACGGTGCGTGGAAGTGATGACATCGGATCTGATCTGAATAAAGAAAATATAGCGTCAGTGATGGTCAGTAACAAGCGAACTAAAAGTAGGGAGGAGGTGTCTTATGCTGAGAACATGGAAAATGCACTGGACGGTCGTGCCTATGAAGAAGGGTATGGCGCTCGCTTCGGAGCTCGAGCTCGGGTTGCGAACTTCGCGATCGGCCGCCGTCGATCTCCCGCGCTCACGTCAGCTAAGAAGAGCGGCTTTAGTTTTAAGTGCATTGTTAGTTCTATGTATGAATGCGACGATTAAAGTCTGAATCCCTACGACGACCTCGTTTCTTCTTCTTCTGGTGTGAATTTGGTTTTCCTCTTCGGATTTATTTTACTCTGCGCCGTGGGAATAATTTCCTACATTTTATCTGCCGCTTATCTTCTGGAGGAACATCGCCCCCCTACAAACACTGACTAATAATAATAATAATCTATGGCAGAAATAATAACAATTCATAATAATAACAATTCATAATAATTCCTAATAATACTCATGATAATCGACTTACTCATAATACTTCATAATAATTCTCAATAATAATAAGTACCAAATGTGGCGCTTGGCGTCGCAGTACTTGTGTAATGTGTTGGGGGGTTGTAGACACCCATGTGTAACTTTTGACAGGACAGTTATGACGGATTTGTCTAATGTCATGTGAAGCTCTATAGTTTTGTGCCGAATACCAAACGGAACGGACGAGTCTGCTTTGTGCCCCGGAAAAATGAATTTTTTCATCGTGAAATAATCTCAAAAGTTTTATTGCACGTTTTTAGAACGCGAGATTTATTAAACGTTGAGGAAATCGGCTGTCCTACTCTAAAAAATAATAGGTTGGAATCAGTTTCCGTATTGTTTACTGCATGTGCAGGAGGGCGTCTGCGCTCTCATCAATGCAAAGAATATTTTGAATTTTTATGTAACCGAAAGTTCTAATATCACGTACCTTTTGAGAGTTGAGAGAGCAAGTTTACGAAATGAGTTATTCTCCTTCTTTCTCTTCTTTAATAAATACCATCAATTTATTTACTAATGAATTTGGAAATGTGATTTCAAAAGAGGAATTAGAAATACTTTTAGAGTTGCAGAACATGTTCATGACCGCTGGTGTAAAGGAGTTTTTAAAAAAAACATATGGAGAACGCATTAATTTATGCACGTTTTCTTATGATATGATATGATATAAAAAGTGGATGTTTTTGTTTTATAAATCAGCAAGATAGAGTTTGAAAACTAATTTCATCATATTATGAAATTCAGAAATAAAAGGGGAAAAAAAAAGAAAAAATGAATAAATCTCCCTTTGTTTTGTTACACCTTTATTTTCATGGGTGATTATAGCAACCGGTTTCACATTTTTGACTTCATAAAAAAATTTATATAAATATAGTGGTGCATATTGGTGCATCTTTAGTTTAAAATAAACGTTCAATCTATTTTCATTGTGTTCGGAGGTAGATGGCTTCAACCTGTACACTCGATAAGTAAAACACGGAAGAACTTGCGGGGTACTACGCGACGTACGTTTAAGGTCTTTATTGATTCGTATGGAAATTACTAAAATACATTAAGTCTAAAACTAGCTTGGGAGAGCGGATTGGAAGCTGTGTATGCGCGAAAGTCAAGTGGAAGAGGAGGAAAGAGAGCGAGTGTACGGGATCACACTGCCACCGGAAAATAAACGCCCTTGGCGTGAACATTCACCATTCCGCGCTAAGCCGAAGAAAGTGGTGCCACTTCCGAAGAGGACGGTTCCCTTGGCAGACTCGGCATGGGTGGATAAAATACCTCGGGAACGTCTGCATTTTATCTCGTCGTACGGAATCCAGTAATTGGAGGAATGGAGGAACGGGAGAAATGGTAACTCGTGTGGAGAAAGAGGAAATCCTTTGGATCGGAGCGGATACTGTATCAGGCGGAGTAGGTACACTGGAGGAGCAGTTGCTTGGATGCAACAAAGTGTGATGCCGACCGTGACACGTGAAACATTTGTGGACGCTTGTGCAATTACGGAGTTGATGACCGCTTGCGAAGCAATTCGAACACAACTGCTTTTTATGTATGATCCTCTGTCGTCATCTGGCGGAAGCGAGGACATTGACGCACTGGATGGTTTTCTTTGGAACATAAGTCGCATCGTTTGGATTTTTGAATGATCCTCGTACTGAAAGATTTCAGTAGTCGTGGCGGCACGTCGGAGGGTGTAGGTTTGGACGGCTGAAGGTGCAACGTAGTAGAATGCACAGAATCTATGGCCTCTAGAGTTCTCTGGCGCTCGGTCAGGAATGAATCAAGTTTTTGCCACGTAGGAATTTCGGTTTCGTTCGGTACATGATACAATTAGAAAGGTAGTCCAGTCAGATTTTGACAGGCACTGAAATGAACTGAGAGGCACTGAACTGAACTGACAAATATTAACCCCTAACTGGCCCTTGTACTTCAAACTAGCCTACTAAATATCAAAGAGGTGAATTTTGTCTTTTTATAGTTTTATTTTTAACAATTTGCTTTCGGCAAGTAGAACAATATGCCATGTTGACACAAGGGTTAACAAATTTTAATTTAACAAAATCGTCCTAGCACAACCTTCCCTGTCAAAAATCAAACATGTACTGATTTCAGTGCCTGCCGAGACAGCGACAAGTGCTGACTGGACTACCCTTCTAATTGTATCATGGTTCGGTATAGATTGCTCCTATAATGAGAGCGTCAGATTTGGAAGCTTCGTGGAACACACATACACCAGGAGACAATCCCAATTATCCGTAGGGAGGCCAGATAAATTTAGGGATGTGAGGCAGTTTTGGATCGTATTTTGCAGCTCTTTCAAGGCTGCCGAAGATTCTAGTGAGATGGACTGCATGTTTAATAACCTTTTCAGTTGGCTGTTCACCAGCGCTCGTTTGTTTTCGAAACGCTCAGATAAGTTTTTCCAGGCTGAGCGGAACCCATCGTTGGTGAGTGGCGACTTGGAAACTATGGAATGAGCTTCACCACTAGTATTGGCATTTAGATAGAACAACTTTTCAACAGGGGTCAGCGCAGGATTGTCTATATAGACCGCTGTGAAAAGGTCTCGGAAAGTCGGCCAGCGCATATAATCGCCCGAGTAAATTTCCGTGTCACACGGAGGAAGCTGACAGCCTGACGGATAGGAAACTTAGGGCGGAACGGGTTGGATTTGAGTTGTTTTAGAAGCGATCGTCTCGATCTGTTCCATGCAGGGACCGAAAATAATGATTATTTTCATTTTTTAACAATAAAAATCAAGTACATTTATGATTTTTTTCAATTTTATCAAAGATAATCATTACATTTGAGTAAAAAATAAAAATCATGAAAAATCATAGTTTTTGATGAAAATAAAAAACTTTCAAAAATAATGATTACACAGGCCAGAAACCAGTATATACTTTTCCAAAGGTTTTTGGTGCGCTGAATCCGAATCCGAGGTCGAAATTTCCGAATTGGCTCTGGTTTCCGAGATATCCTAACCTAAAAGTTCAAAACCAGCGTTTTTTGCCAATATTAGAGGTTATGTAGCATCGAATTTGTTCTTACAACGAGTTCCTACAACGAGTCAAATAATTCTTGTAACACTGCGCGTTCAACACGGTAAATCTTGACGGAGCCGATTAATAAAAGGAATAGGGCAGAGTTAAAACCGGTATATTTTTTTATTTATTTATTTATTTATTAGAAAATATAGCCAATTACTGCTATTTTAGACCGTATCCTTACCTCAGCCGAATTAAGGAGTGTTTTTTAAAGATGTGCTCCGACTCACATCATGTGGGCTGAGGCAAGGACAGGTGTCTTAATACATTTTGTGTATTTAAATCTAAAGACAATTCCACATGTAACAAAAAGTAAAGCTCATTATAAAAAGAACATAAAACACGAAAAGGGTCATGCTGCTCGAAGTTTGTCTTACAAAAATCAGGAGTAATCGGACGAAAGTGACGAGAAGGTCTAACAGGAACAGAGAAATACAATTGACTAAGAAGATAGGACGAACAAACATGTCCATTAATTAATTTAAATAGAAACATCACTCCGTGGCAGGTCCGACGATCCTTCAGAGTGGGCAGGCTAAGAAGACGCAGCCTGTCGATGTAAGACGGGAGGCGGCGATGTGTGTCCCAGTGGAAACCCCGAAGAGCGAACAAAAGGAATTGTTTCTGAACCGATTCAATAAGGTCTTGATACTTCGCATATTGAGGTGACCATACACACGAACAGTATTCGAGAATAGGACGAACAAGAGAGACATTAAGAAGTTTTGTGGTGTAAGGATCGTCAAACTCCTTAGACCAACGCTTGGCAAAGGCGAAAACACCTTTAGCTTTCCCAACAATTATGCCAATGTGGGTAAAAATAACTCCAAGATCGGTAACAGAATGTATGCGCTCAAGATCACTCAGCCCTAAAGAATAACTTGCAGAGAAACCGTTTTTACGAAAAAATAACATAAATTTACACTTAGAGTTGTTAAGAAACAGCAAATTGTTAATGCACCAGGACTGCACGTTGTTTAGGTCAGATTGTAAAAGCATATAAGAGTCAGAGTTTGTCAGTGGCAAGCATAGTTTGACGTCATCAGCGTACATCATGATTTGGGAATTTAGAACGACATTAGGCAAGTCATTAATAAAAATACCAAAAAGAAGTGACCCAAGGTGACTCCCTTGCGGAACACCCGAGGTTACGCGGACGCAGTCTGAAAAAGAACCCTTGAAGGCTACTCTTTGAGTCCGGTTGGATAAGTAGGTGGCAATCCAATTAGTCAACAAGACAGGGAAACCCAAGAGTATAAGTTTTTTCAGCAGCAGCTGGTGATTCACGCAGTCATAGGCTTTGCTGAAGTCCGTAAAGACGACGTCAGTTTGGGTGTTATTTTTAAACGCGTTTCTAATAACAGTACAAAACTCCAGAAGGTTTGTGGAAGTTGACCTGTGTTTCATAAAGCCATGCTGGTAGGGGGACATTATAGAGCGACATTGGTGCTGAAGTTGAGCAGTAACAAGCGATTCGAAAAGCTTAGGAATCGCACTAAGTTTTGCAATCCCTCTATAGTTTTCAATGTTAGATTTGCTACCCTTTTTGTGAAGGGGAATTATAAAAGATTCTTTCCAACTTTCAGGAAAAAATGAGAGCTGAAGGGATATCTTAAAAAGTTTAGACAAAGGACTACATAATGCACTGGCACAATATCTCAAGACACAGCTAGGAACAAGATCAGGACCAGAAGAGAACGATAGCTTGAGTGTTTTGAGAACCTGAAAAACATCGTTTTCTGAATTTTTTAAAAAGTCTGGACTTCACGTTTTTTAAATAGGAGAGTCGACGGGAAAACCAGGGAGGCTTATGCGAAACGTCAGGAGAGGGAAACGATGGCACAAACATATCAAAACTAGAGTACACTATGTCATAAAACCGTTCAACCATGTGCAACGGATCGTCAGTGGAGTCAAGAAAAGTCCAATCGATTGAAGATATCATGTCAGTGAAATTAGCTTTGCGGAAGCAGCGAAAAGTTGCTGATTCAGCTAAAGGTCACGGCAGTAGTGGAGACGAGGCCTCAAGAATTATCTCCAATGTGGGATGATATGCATCTTCAGGGCTGGAGAGAGGGTCGATTCTAGAGACGTAAGCATTGGCAAACTCCGACGAAAAATTAAGTCTAAGACTTTGTCTCCACAGTTCTTAATAAAATTTAATTGATTCACGCAGTCAAAGGCTTTGCTGAAGTCCGTAAAGACGACGTCAGTTTGGGTGTTATTTTTAAACGCGTTTCTAATAACAGTACAAAACTCCAGAAGGTTTGTGGAAGTTGACCTGTGTTTCATAAAGCCATGCTGGTAGGGGGACATTATAGAGCGACATTGGTGCTGAAGTTGAGCAGTAACAAGCGATTCGAAAAGCTTAGGAATCGCACTAAGTTTTGCAATCCCTCTATAGTTTTCAATGTTAGATTTGCTACCCTTTTTGTGAAGGGGAATTATAAAAGATTCTTTCCAACTTTCAGGAAAAAATGAGAGCTGAAGGGACATCTTAAAAAGTTTAGACAAAGGACTACATAATGCACTGGCACAATATCTCAAGACACAGCTAGGAACAAGATCAGGACCAGAAGAGAACGATAGCTTGAGTGTTTTGAGAACCTGAAAAACATCGTTTTCTGAATTTTTTAAAAAGTCTGGACTTCACGTTTTTTAAATAGGAGAGTCGACGGGAAAACCAGGGAGGCTTATGCAAAACGTCAGGAGAGGGAAACGATGGCACAAACATATCAAAACTAGAGTACACTATGTCATAAAACCGTTCAACCATGTGCAACGGATCGTCAGTGGAGTCAAGAAAAGTCCAATCGATTGAAGATATCATGTCAGTGAAATTAGCTTTGCGGAAGCAGCGAAAAGTTGCTGATTCAGCTAAAGGTCACGGCAGTAGTGGAGACGAGGCCTCAAGAATTATCTCCAATGTGGGATGATATGCATCTTCAGGGCTGGAGAGAGGGTCGATTCTAGAGACGTAAGCATTGGCAAACTCCGACGAAAAAATTAAGTCTAAGACTTTGTCTCCACAGTTCTTAATAAAATTTAATTGATTCACGCAGTCAAAGGCTTTGCTGAAGTCCGTAAAGACGACGTCAGTTTGGGTGTTATTTTTAAACGCGTTTCTAATAACAGTACAAAACTCCAGAAGGTTTGTGGAAGTTGACCTGTGTTTCATAAAGCCATGCTGGTAGGGGGACATTATAGAGCGACATTGGTGCTGAAGTTGAGCAGTAACAAGCGATTCGAAAAGCTTAGGAATCGCACTAAGTTTTGCAATCCCTCTATAGTTTTCAATGTTAGATTTGCTACCCTTTTTGTAAGGGGAATTATAAAAGATTCTTTCCAACTTTCAGGAAAAAATGAGAGCTGAAGGGATATCTTAAAAAGTTTAGACAAAGGACTACATAATGCACTGGCACAATATCTCAAGACACAGCTAGGAACAAGATCAGGACCAGAAGAGAACGATAGCTTGAGTGTTTTGAGAACCTGAAAAACATCGTTTTCTGAATTTTTTAAAAAGTCTGGACTTCACGTTTTTTAAATAGGAGAGTCGACGGGAAAACCAGGGAGGCTTATGCGAAACGTCAGGAGAGGGAAACGATGGCACAAACATATCAAAACTAGAGTACACTATGTCATAAAACCGTTCAACCATGTGCAACGGATCGTCAGTGGAGTCAAGAAAAGTCCAATCGATTGAAGATATCATGTCAGTGAAATTAGCTTTGCGGAAGCAGCGAAAAGTTGCTGATTCAGCTAAAGGTCACGGCAGTAGTGGAGACGAGGCCTCAAGAATTATCTCCAATGTGGGATGATATGCATCTTCAGGGCTGGAGAGAGGGTCGATTCTAGAGACGTAAGCATTGGCAAACTCCGACGAAAAAATTAAGTCTAAGACTTTGTCTCCACAGTTCTTAATAAAATTTAATTGATTCACGCAGTCAAAGGCTTTGCTGAAGTCCGTAAAGACGACGTCAGTTTGGGTGTTATTTTTAAACGCGTTTCTAATAACAGTACAAAACTCCAGAAGGTTTGTGGAAGTTGACCTGTGTTTCATAAAGCCATGCTGGTAGGGGGACATTATAGAGCGACATTGGTGCTGAA
Organism: Drosophila bocqueti; assembly: GCA_018151655.1. Taxonomy (NCBI): domain Eukaryota; kingdom Metazoa; phylum Arthropoda; class Insecta; order Diptera; family Drosophilidae; genus Drosophila; species Drosophila bocqueti. The sequence goes on from JAECXF010000037.1 coordinate 15,907, forward strand.
GTTGAGCAGTAACAAGCGATTCGAAAAGCTTAGGAATCGCACTAAGTTTTGCAATCCCTCTATAGTTTTCAATGTTAGATTTGCTACCCTTTTTGTGAAGGGGAATTATAAAAGATTCTTTCCAACTTTCAGGAAAAAATGAGAGCTGAAGGGATATCTTAAAAAGTTTAGACAAAGGACTACATAATGCACTGGCACAATATCTCAAGACACAGCTAGGAACAAGATCAGGACCAGAAGAGAACGATAGCTTGAGTGTTTTGAGAACCTGAAAAACATCGTTTTCTGAATTTTTTAAAAAGTCTGGACTTCACGTTTTTTAAATAGGAGAGTCGACGGGAAAACCAGGGAGGCTTATGCGAAACGTCAGGAGAGGGAAACGATGGCACAAACATATCAAAACTAGAGTACACTATGTCATAAAACCGTTCAACCATGTGCAACGGATCGTCAGTGGAGTCAAGAAAAGTCCAATCGATTGAAGATATCATGTCAGTGAAATTAGCTTTGCGGAAGCAGCGAAAAGTTGCTGATTCAGCTAAAGGTCACGGCAGTAGTGGAGACGAGGCCTCAAGAATTATCTCCAATGTGGGATGATATGCATCTTCAGGGCTGGAGAGAGGGTCGATTCTAGAGACGTAAGCATTGGCAAACTCCGACGAAAAAATTAAGTCTAAGACTTTGTCTCCACAGTTCTTAATAAAATTTAATTGTCCCAATGAAAGGTCGATAAGGCCATGAGTAAAATAATGAGGAACAGTGGGAACTAGAAAATTCGTGTCACGAGAGGGCACCCAGGATATGGAAGGCAGGTTAAAATCACCCATAACAATGAGGTGATCATAAATGCCAAGGGACGAATGAATATTTTGGATTAGCGTTAAATGCTGCAAATATATATCAGTATCAGACCGGGGTGGGATGTAGGAGCATGAGACATAAACAAAATAATCATGAACATGGATGCGAACTGCAACAAACTCTAAATTACAATCCGTATCAGGTGTCGGAAGCAAGTAGAAACAAGATGAGACTTAACAGCGAAAAGAACACCACCGCCGATACGCATAAGACGATCTCGTCTATAAACGACATAGTTTCCTGCAAATAATTCACTATCAGAGACAGAGGAGTTGAGCCACGTTTCAGTAAAGGCGATAACATTGGCATCAAAGGAGACACTGTTGACATGTAGTTTACTAAGTTTGCGTAGTAAGCTGCGAACATTCTGGTAGTGTAGGATAAGGGAATCGTTTAGTTTTTTGGAGTTCTTGCCGAGGGAGACCGTGGCACGCGAGACCGAGGATCACTCTTGTTGACAAATTCATGAACAATTGCGTGTTCAGGCCATACGGAACTATCAAGATCCCTAGGAAATAGTACATCAGAAATTCCAATTTTAAACGAAGATATATCACGTCTTTGCTTAAAACTGAATTTAGTGACAGTAAATTCGGTACCAGAAACATTCAACTTGTTGCTGAAATGGGTCCTTACATCGACCTCAGAGGCCCCTGGATTGAGGCGGGAAACAAAGATCAGCTTCTTGGGAGCAACGCCAGCTAAAGGCGCAGGTCTTCGTTGGGTAACTCCAGAAATTGTAGAAATTAGGGGTCCTCGGCTGGTGATTGGCAGCGCTAAAGTTGGGACCGCCGGAGGTACCCTAGGGTGGGCATCCAAGTCCAACGACACGCAGTCAGCGGCAGCCGACGTGGATGGTTAGTCGACATTGACGGGATGCAGATCCAAAGACACTTCGAAGTTGGCTGGTTGCAGATCCGAGGCCATATCGACCCTAGTCCCGCCAGATATGGGGGCAAGAAGAGCATCTCCACCAGGGCCGTTGACCACGGCCGCGGTGTTATCAGAAGGCTTAGTACGAGGACTAAACCGCATAAGGGGGCTCGCAGGGTCTGGAACAAATAGAAAACTATTAGTAAGGTTGCTCATTTGTTGATTTGCGAAGTCACTTAGCAGCTTAAGCGATTTAAAGTGCTGCTCCGCCTTCTGGAAACTGCTTGATAAGTCCCTGAAGCCGGCAGCCAAGGACTGAAACTCGATCAGCAATACGCGGTCCAATTTGACCAAGATCGGCGCATGCAGGGTGAGCGATATTGTCGCAGAGCCAACAATAAACAGTGGCCTGCCGCGCGGTAATTGCTCCGCCGCTCGAACACGGATTGATGCAACAGGTTGCCATTATTTTAAAATAATTTACACAGCAAATCAAGCAATAAAATTGAACAAATTTCGCGCCAAAGGAACCGATCAAAACAAAAGACCGAAGATCGAAGGCGACCGAAGAAAAGCTTTTTCTGAGCGCAGAGAAGTGATTAGTTTGTGTGGTTGATTTTGCGTATGCAAAACACTAGCACCAACAACAAGCACTAAGGCGATGCAGCGATAAGCGGTAAACACAGAGCGCAAGAACAGAAAGGCAAAGCAATCTGATAAAATGTAAAACCGAATTAGTTTTACATAAATAAAGTCACTATCTTTGTTTAGAATGAACCAGCTGTTTATGGATATTGAATATTACAGAAACACTGTCTACTTGCCAAACATTTGGGCTGAGTAGAATAAATATTCACTATGAAAACTTTGAAAAACGAAGAGCGATAGAAAAACACGTGCGACTCAAAGCTCGTATGTGAATTGATTGCGAATTGATTATATTTAGTATACAGCCTAGATTTTTTGTTTTTAAGATGACTCAACTCTTTAGTAAACCAAGGAGGCTTATTCGATGTTGATGGATAGTATAACGGAACACATTCAGTAAAACAGGAATTTATGGCACTGTAAAAAATATCCACGGCTACTGACATGTCAGTGCACTTGTATAAATCGGACCAATTAAAATCTGATATAAAGTTATTCAGCCGTTTGATGTCTGTCTTGCGAAAACAAAGGACTTCATTGGCTGGACAGTCAGATATATTCTGTAAGACAGTCCCAATGTCGAGGGTCACATCGAAAGTAGGATGATAGGGATCTTCGGGAAGCGTCAACGGCGCCACCCTGGCTAAACTCTTGCCGGATCTGATACAAAACAGAGATCAAGCAGGCGCTCTATGGAATTTCGTACATGGTTGACTTGAGACAGCGAAATGTCGAGCAAGGCAGCAATAATATCATGCTGTGTGGAGGTGAAAAGTATATTAGAGGAATTATTTGAGGACCAAATAGCCCCTGGGATATTAAAATCACCAAGAACTACTAAATGATCCTTATTCGAAAATCGGTTGGAAACCATCTGGATAGCGGAAAGATGGTTCCAATAAATAGGAAGTTCGAACAAAGCAGGAATGTATAAACAGATAATGAAAATAGAGCTACCATTTGACAGTTAGCATCACACAGAGGAATTCAACATGGAACTCCTCGAAAGTTGTTAATTTCGACGCGAGTGTGGAGTCAACCGCTATGAGGACACCACCCCCACGTTTGATAGGCCGATCCAGCCGATATATAGTGAACACAGCTTGGGAAAACTTTGGAGCTGAGAATCTCCGTCTTTAACCAGGTTTCGGTGAACACAATAACCTGGGCTGCAAACGAGAGACTATCAGAATACAATTTGGGAAGCTTACTACGTAAGCCTCTTGCAGAGAGAGGGAGTTGATTAGTTTTTTGGAGAGGGACTGGAAGTCATAGTGGGAGCAGTGGTCTGATCGGGCCTGGGAAGAGTAATTCCTACGGGCCGTCTTTTCTTTTTCTTAGCTTCAAACTCTTTGACGACAATATATTCTGGCCAGAATTTGAACTTGAATTTGAATTTGAACATCTAGCATCAAAAAGGTCGTTTGGAACATTTATTTTGAAAGATGAAATGTCCCTGGCAAAGGAAAAATTTAATTTTTCCACCTTAATTTTTATTATATCGGCAATTGTTTTGCCTTGGATAAAGGGGACAAAACGGATATCACCGGGGTACTATCACTCCCGCCACACATTTGGATGCCGGATCTTTCTTGCCACTCGATCTCAAAACTCTTTGAATTGATTCTAAGGTCGAAGGCTGTGTCGAGAGAGGCTGCAGTTGGGAGTCCGCCGCTGGTTGTTGAGATCCGCCTATATGCTGCAGACCAGTTGCGGTTTTTTTGCGCCTAGGAGACTCATTCAATAGCTTAAGGCATTAAATTGAGTATCCAGCGCCAAGAGCATATCATGAGTTTTACGAAAACTCGATAATATGTCTTTAAAACCTCCCTTGGTCTGTCGCATAAAAGACATCATTTCTTTTTCAACCTCGCGACAGGCCTCGCAGCTGTAACGTAGACCGATGTTTCTTCTTACATCGTCCACAGTCCTAGCGACAACACCAATGCATTTAGCATGCACAATGTTCTCGCACAGCCAGCAGCCGACTGTAAGATCGTTTGCAGTAATTGCCTTTTTACAGCTTTTTGCGAAACAGACAATTGCGGACATTATAGGGACTTACCACTGTACCTTTACGTAGGAAGAGATAAGAGTGCAGCTGCACCGCGAGAACGGGAGAACGAGAGAGCGGGTAAACGGGTGAGCGTGGGAGCAAGCTTGACGTTTAGCTGTCGCGACGGCGCAAACTAAACGGAGAAGGCACAAAGTGGAATGCAAAAAATGCAAAGCAAACACCCGCAGCACAACTAAATTGTGAAAATAATAACAATTAAATACACAAAACAGAATAGCTGCATGCACACGAAGTGAACGGGAACTTTATATATAGAATAGAATATATAGAAGATTTAAATAAAACCCCGGTTGTTTTAATTTAAAAATTAACACAAAACGAGAGCGCAAGGAAAAAACACACCCGCTATATATGTATATGTATATGGGGCGTTCCACGCAAAATTTGCCACCAAAATTTTTTTTTCCTTCTTATATATTTTTTTCGGTTAATTACTTGAAAATATTCGATACGTATTTTTTTATTTCAATCTGATACTTGGAATTTTGGAGAAATAATTTTCTGAAGTTTCCCGTTTTTAAAAAAGATACTTTTTTCAACTGCATATACTGAGAAAACTAATGAAGATACAACAATTTGTGCAAGACATGAAACGTGCGCCCTTTCCTTAGCTTTCCAATAAGTTAAACTAAAAAAAAAAAAAAATTTTTTTTAATGAAAAAAAATTAAAATTTAACACAAAATTAAAAAAAATTCAAATTTGGACATAATTTTTTTTTAATTTTTTAATTTTAAAAGGTAGCCTTAATGCTTGTTTAAATCCTGATTAAATTTCAGAGTGGAGAAATGAATACTTTCGGAGCAGTGAATTTTTGAATTACCGCTGACGTGGTTGAAGCGTACCGCGAGCGCGAATTGAGCATTTTTTCCCATTAATTTTAACTGATTTCGTATCTTTTTAAGGCTCCGACCACGCGAGCGGTGATTCAAAAATTCACTGCTCCGAAAGTATTCATTTCTCCACTCTGAAAATTAATCAGGATTTAAACAAGCATTAAGGCTACCTTTTAAAATTAAAAAATTAAAAAAAAATTATGTCCAAATTTGAATTTTTTTAAATTCTGTGTTAAATTTTATTTTTTTTTCATTAAAAAAAAAATTTTTTTTTTTAGTTTAACTTATTGGAAAGCTAAGGAAAGGGCGCACGTTTCATGTCTTGGACAAATTGTTGTATCTTCATTAGATTTCTCAGTATATGCGGTTGAAAAAAGTATCTTTTTTAAAAACGGGAAACTTAAGAAAATTATTTCTCCAAAATTCCAAGTTTTAGATTGAAATAAAAAAATACGTATCGAATATTTTCAAGTAATAAACCGAAAAAAAAATATAAGAAGGAAAAAAAATGTTGGTGGCAAATTTTGCGTGGAACGCCCCATATATATACTTGAGGAGGGTGTAACTCTTTATTAACCTTTTAAACTTATTACTATTGTTTATACGATTATTATATTTACTAGCCACTTAGCATGAAGAAGTATTGAATTGTTATTATTTTATATCATCATTATTATTATTATGAATTATTATTATTATATTAGCATCATGATTATTATGAATTGTTACTATTAGTTGGTATGAATGAATTAATATTATTAGTAATAAATAAAAAGGCGATAGTCCGCCATCTGGCAACGCCAACAACAATAAGGGAAACATCTGGCAACCCCAGAACCGATAGGGACACCAGCCCTGAACAGCTGATAAATATCGGCCATGTTGAACGATATGGCAACCCAGGTGCCTATCGACAGGAATCGAATATCGAACAGGAAACACAGCTGATCGCGGCCTATATAAGGCGACGCACAGCGGAGGGCAAGTTCACTTTTGGCGAGCAGCCGAGCGAACAACATCTGGGTGAGTTTTTGAACAAGTAATTAATCAGTAGTACTAGAACCGGGCCAAGGTCTTGCTCTTGCTAGCGAGATCTTGATGAGAACAGGGTAGCGGGGCGAGGTTCCTGAAACCGAGCTCAAGCACAGTAGCATAGCCGAGGGGCCAAGGTCTTGCTCTTGATAGCGAGGTCTTGATGAGAACAGTGTAGCGGGGCGAGGTTCTTGAAACCGAACTCATGCAATAGAGTAGGACGGGGCCAAGGTCTAGCCCGTGATAGCGAGATCTTGCGGAAGGAAGGAAGGAATCAAGGGTAGCAAAAGGTAGGATTGACGGTGCGAGCTTAGGTCCCGACGATCGCCGCCGCGACACACCGTCTCCCGGACTCGCCGCCCGAACCACCTCCGCGACCATCCACCGTGAAGTCCATGCCCGGAGAAAACCCAGTCCAGGGTATCGGCAGGGCGACTACACCGCCCCAGGAACGCGGATGTCCCACCTGAGTAACATGACGCGCACTCACACGGAGTTACACAGGATCACACAGAGATACACGGAGTAACACACAGAGACGCCGAGTCGCACACAGAGACACAGAGTCGCACGGAGAGACATAGAGTCACGCAGAGAGACATAGAGTCACGCAGAGAGACACAGAGTCGCACGGAGAGGCACAGAGTCACACACAGAGACACAGAGTCGCACGGAGAGACACAGAGTCACGCAGAAAGACGCAGAGTTCCACACAGAGACACGGAGTCAGAGTTCCACACAGAGACACAAAGTACCACACAGAGTCACACGCAGAGACACACACCGTCACACCGAGAGTACCACGGAGCCAACTTTTTCTTGTCTTTTCTCTTTCAGGAAATTATCTTATCAATAAACTAGAATTCAAGTAAACTTCTCGCGTTCTTACTGGGTATATTTGGGGACTCAAGGGGCCGGAACTCTATAAATTTGTGTGAACCCCGACCTCGGCGAGCTAAGCCGCGCAACCCAAGAGAGGGTCGTTACAATATATATATATATAGGGTTACACCCTCCCCAAGTTTTGCTATACATACACTTGAAAGTATGTCAGCAGGTCAACAGTAATATTAGGGGAGGGTATCCAGGATCAGCACAGGTTAACAGGTAAGCAAAATACCGGTGGCCCACAAGGTCCTTTACCCACACATATCACACAATATTACAAATTCGCAAGGCATAAAAAAAGATAAAAACCGTTGATTACATGTTTAGGCAGGACCAACTGCAGTGACACCCTTGCCTTGACACCTTCGATCCTTATTGAAAAATCTCTCCCATAATTAAACACAGTAGTCGGATAAGCATAAACAATAACACTCACCATTCCCACAAACAAATTCCTCGATCAAGACGGTGACCCATAAGCCGGATAGGCACAAACAAGATACGCACAATAACTCCCCCACAATAAAATGCCCATGGTTTTTTTTTACATAATGAATGGGTTTTTAATGCTAATTAGGACGACTGCACCCACTGTGCGCACGCATGCTTGACTAATTACCCCCTACTGGCCTATTACTCACCCACCTATTCTGTGATGCCTCCCGAAAATAGTTGGTCTGGCGACCGTCCCATCTTCTCCAGGTAAACGTCTCTACTCAGAGTTCATGTTGAGGCCTTTTAATGCTTTATATTTATTTATTTCCTTATTTATTTCACTTGGCCCACCGGTCCTTATCTTGGGGAGACATAGAGCGGGATGCGCTCGCGCCAAGGCTGCCTTTATTTCAGTAGAAATCGGCGAAGAAAAAGCTGCGCTCCGCAAAGAAAATTGGCCACAACTCTGCCGCGTTTCGACTCCTAATTTCCTACCTAGTATCCCTACTGGAACTCCAAGAGAAATAGAAGGGGAGTTTGTTTGTTTCATATTTCTATTTTTCTATCCCGATTTTTTTTTAAATCTATGCAGAATCTGACACAAGTTTCGGAGACGCGGAGGACAAGGGACGGAGAAACCACGATAAGATTGAAACAATAATGACATGCAAAACTAAACAAAAATACAAATAAACACGGAGGTGGACAGAATGATGGCTGCGCCAGATTACGTGCCTCTTGGATTTGGCTCGCTTTTGCAATTGCCGCGAAAAAAGCCACCGCAGGTTCCACAGGCTGACGCGCCGAACATGCATCGAATTTCTTGCCACCTTATGGCAGTACTCTCGCGGAACGGACTCGCCGGACTCCAATTTCGGACAGGCGCAGGCCTGACTCGTAGATGGCGACTGTCTGCCGGAGACTCGTCTTAGGAGGCGGTGACTCAGTGCTAGCTCGCTGCCGGATGTCTGCGGAGAGTCTCTGGTACGGCTACCTGGTGCTCGCTAGAGGCTGGGTGGCTTTGGTGGGTCTCTCGTCACTCCACTGTGAGGAGCCGATTGGCCCTCACAAATAAATAATATAAATAAACACCTATAAATAATAAATTAATATATAAATAATAACAAAAATAAATAATATAAATAATAATATAAATGTAAACAATGATGGTCGTGACGGTGTGATGGTCTTGGTGGCAACGCTGCATATATTATCGATAGGATCAGAAGTCAAGGAGAAGGCGAGAGTCAAGAAGAAGTCGAGATTCAAGAAGTCAAGAAGAAGGCGAGAGTCAAGAAGAAGGCGAGATTTAAGAAGTTGAATTCGAGAAGTAAAAGTCGAGAGTTGAGAGTTAAGAAGTTGAGAAGAAGTCGAAAGTGGAAGTTATTACATATATTAAAAAAGAACAGTCGAAGAAGTCAAATTAACTTTGTTAACACATACCTATTTAATAAATATTACATACATACTTAATAAATATTACATTTGGGGGCTCAACCGCCGAATTAAATCGCCTTATTGTGAAATTCGTCAGAAACTGAAAAATTGCTGTGTATGTGTTGGCGTCGCTTCGAAGAAAAGCAACGGTGAAAAACGGAGAGACAAATGCCAAGTGAGAAAGGAACCGGAAAAAACTACAGTGAAACACCAAAAATGTCGCGACAAATAATTACACGAGGACAAGCACAAGAGAAAAAAGAAGAAGCAGTGATGGAAAATCAAGTACAGTTAGAACAAATAATTCAATTGCTGAGTTTGAAAATCCAAGCGGATGAAGTCGCCCAAAATACTCCAAAAGTGTCAATGGAGGGATTTTGTAAAGTTGTGGCAGATTTTGACGGCGAGTCGGTGCCGGTCGAAAATTGGCTTGAGAATTTCGAGTTAAATGCTGAGGCGTATGGGCTAAACGAGAGGCAAAAATATGCGCAAGCCCAAAAATGACAAAGACGGCACAGTTGTTCCTGGAATCGGAGCTGGTAGGCTCGTATGAAGAATTGAAAGCAGCGCTGTTAGCTGAGTTCAAGCGAAAATTGGGAAGTGCGGAAGTACATGAGAAACTGGCAAATAGGAAAAAGCTGCAAACGGAGAGTTTCCATGAATACGTCTTGCAGATGAAGAAAATTGCCGCGCTGGGCCAAGTTGAAACCAAGTCTGTAATGCGTTATATTGTGAATGGACTGAACATCAAAACCGAATACAAATTTATGATGCATGCCTGTAAAACATATGATGAACTTAAAGAGCAGTATGAAAGTTTGGAAGTATTAGATGAAGGCAAGACAAAAAAGCAGCTTTACAGCAGCGGCCAGCAACAGCATAATAACGACAATAAAATGATGATTCGTTGCTTCGATTGTGGATCGTCGGAACATATGAAGAAAGATTGTAATGTTGGAACGAAGTGCTTCAAGTGTGGTGCTATGGGTCATATATCAAGAAGTTGCCCGCAGTCAGTAAGGTTGGTGCAAGTGGTAAAGGAGTCCAATTCTACTCGCAATACCTGAAAAAAATTTTGCTAAATGGTGTTGAAGTTGTGTGCCTGGTTGACACGGGAGCTGACGTCACGGTTGTGAAGCACTCTGTATACATGAAGCTAACGGATGTTGTGTCAAGTCCATGTCGTTCTTGGTTGCGTGGCCTGGGCAAGGCGGGCACGGTACCGCTGGGAGTTTTCACTGGAGTTGTTCAAATAGACGATATGGAGACCGTACAAAATTTCATCGTGGTAGCGGATGAAAAAATGGAAGATGATGCTCTCCTTGGACACGATTTTCTTGCAAAGTTTCAATTAACACTGGATGCAAATGGGTTTAAGTTTTCGTCGTTGTCAGCTTGTCCGGAGATAGCTGACATTAACCAGATAAACGAATATCAGCTGTGCGATCTTGAGGCCGAGTTGGACGAGGAGCGAAAGCAGCGCACCGCCGCTGTGGCGGCTAAGAGGAAGCTGGAGGGCGATCTGAAGGAGATCGAGACCACCATGGAGATGCATAACAAGGTGAAGGACGATGCCCTGAGGCACGCAGAGAAACTGCAGCTGCAGGTCAAGGATGCGCTACGGGATGCCGAGGAGGCCAAGGCGGCCAAAAGAGGAGCTGCAGGCGCTGAGCAAGGAGGCCGAACGCAAGGTGAAGGCGCTGGAGGCGGAAGTATTACTGCTGACCGAGGATCTAGCCAGCTCGGAGAGGGCACGTCGCGCCGCCGAAACGGAACGCTACGAACTGGCCGAGGAGATCGCCAAAAATGCCAACAAGGGATCCCTGATGATCGACGAGAAGCGCCGCCTGGAGACCCGCATCGCCACGCTCGAGGAGGAGTTGGAAAAGGAGCAGTCCAACTCGGAGGTGCTGCTTGACCGCAGTCGGAAGGCGCAGCTGCAAATTGAGCAGCAGACCAACGAGAAGTCCAACTCGCAGAAGAACAAGAACGGCCGCGCCCTGCTTGAGCGCCAGAACAAGGAGCTGAAGGCCAAGCTGGCCGAAATCGAGACGGCGCAGCGCACAAAGGTGAAGGCCACCAATGCCACGCTTGAGGCCAAGATCGTCAACCTGGAGGAGCAGTTGGAGAATGAGGGCAAGGAGCGGCTGCTGCAGCAGAAGGCCAACCGTATGATGGACAAGAAGATCAAGGAGCCAATACTAAAGGCTCAAGATATTTATAAACAACAGTACGACAAGAAACGTAAGGGAGAAGGCCCCAAAAAGACACATACGAGTGCTGATTACATTAAACTAGCTGAAAACGACGAGAATGACTTATCGTCTGGGACAGACGATGATGAGCAGGATGGCCGAGTGTAAACAATGATGGTCGTGACGGTGTGATGGTCTTGGCAGCAACGCTGCATATATTATCGATAGGATCAGAAGTCAAGGAGAAGGCGAGAGTCAAGAAGAAGTCGAGATTCAAGAAGTCAAGAAGAAGGTGAGAGTAAAGAAGAAGGCGAGATTTAAGAAGTTGATGTCGAGAAGTAAAAGTCGAGAGTTGAGAGTTAAGAAGTTGAGAAGAAGTCGAAAGTGGAAGTTATTACATATATTAAAAAAGAACAGTCGAAGAAGTCGAATTAACTTTGTTAACACATATGTACCTATTTAATAAATATTACATACATACTTAATAAATATTATATAAATACCTACCTAAAACTAAATAATATAAATAATAATATAATATGCATAAATATATCATTAAATAATAATATCAAGAGAAAACCTAAGTATGTAAATAATAGAATTAAATAATAGGAATAATTAATATTAAGAATAAGTTACATACATATCTATTCCCCCGGTACTAGTTTTATAAGCGATAGGTAGTAATTAGCTAAAGGCTACGGCAGCCACACACGACATAAAACTGTCACCACTAACCCAAGCTCGCTCCGTTAGCCTAGAAGGCTAACGTAAACACACACACACACCAGCACGCACAGCGAAACTCACCATGATCACACCACCCGAAAATTGGCAAGCGCTAATGAGAGCGAAGGAGAGGGAAGGACCGATCGTACGGTAAAACTTCTGGAAGAAGTCGAAAAGAGCTCCGCAAGAAGTTTCGCGAAGCGAAGCGGAGTAGAGTTCGAGATAAGCAGTGAATTAAGACGAACGTGAAACGTAGATCGACGATCGAGTGAAAACCGCGTGTGCGGGTAAAAAGCTGCAAAACTCTGGATTTTCGGAAAGCAGGAGATACGGGCCGGCGACTGCCACCGTACATTGGATTTGGACAATAGGATTTTGTGGAAGCAGCAAGGAGATAAGGAGGACACGGCGATGTCTGGCCCAGGACCAGCGGCGGGACGGAGCCAGTCCACGTGTGTGTGCCGGAGCCAGACGGGTGAGTGTTAGTGTGAGACCGCAACGAGGTGGCTAGCAGGTGTGTGTAGGATAATCTTTGCGAGCCCTCGATGCGGTGGTCACCGAAGAGTGCGGTCAGACCGACTCTAGAATAAGCATAAGTTTTGAGTCCCACTAACTAACACCGAGAGAAATTATGTGAAACTGTGAAAACTCGGAAATTATATGAAATTATAAATATGGAAATAACAATATGTTAAAATTATACGGGAAATGAAATAGCAAAATATGGAAATAAAAAGAGCAAAGAAAATTATGGAAATTATGAAAATGTAAAAAAGCGAAAACACTGAGAGAAAATGTGGAAGTTTTAAATTATGAAATTATAAAAAAGTAGGAAATGATAAAAGTAAACCGAAGGGAAGCGAGTGCACCGGGAGAAAATAAAACACTTTGACAAATAAAACAAAATTATAATAACAAAATTAAATTAAATAAATTGTTTTGGTACTACCTATTGAGCGGCAGAATTCCAAGCCAAGAAAAAAATAATACACCCTGTGTTCGCTGCGGAATTTTATTTGCGACTGAATGAATGACAAAATGGTTATACATATTCTCTTATTACTGTTTCGTTAGAGAGGGACAAATCTATGCTATGATCTCTTACAAATACGCTTGTAACATATGGAAAATATACAGGGCATCTATTTTCTACACCCTTCCTCAATGCATGCATGTTTACAAATTATATTTAATACAAATTTAGCATTTCTGTAAACAATTCGTGTTTGGTCTTCGGAAGGTTCTTGGTCAAAATATCTGCTATCATTTCGGTTGTACATTTATATTTTAACAAAACTTTCCCTTCCTTTACGACATCTCTAACAAAATGATAACGTATATCAATGTGTTTCGTTCTGGAATGGTTAACACGATTCTTGGCTAACGCCTGAGCGCTGAGATTATCTCCATACACGATGATCGGGGTGTTGTCCTCTCCGCAGCCGTTTTCCAATATTAGCCCTTGCATGACTATCGCCTCCTTAAAAGCCGCCGATAGTGCCATGTACTCCGCTTCTCAGATCGCCAAGAAATTGGACCACCGGCTAACAAGTATATATAGCCAGTGTACGACTTCCTGTCAAGCCTATCGCCTGCCCAATCCGCATCCACGTATCCACAGAACGATTGACCACATTGCTGATAATGTAATTTCATGTCAACCGTGGACGAGAGATACCTGAGGATGTGCTTTATGCCAGCCATGTGCTCAGCATGCGGATTTTGGTTCCGTTGAGCCAATTTGGACACCGAATGCAATATGTCTGGCCTTGTTGTAAGAGCTAGCCACATAAGCTCTCCGACTACGGATTGATAGACTGTAGGATCCACCTTCTTGCACTTGTCGCTGGTGCAATCCATCTGGAAACCTGCATCTAAGGGGGTTTTAGCCGACTTGCAAAATTCGCTTCCATGGACTCACATCAAATCCTTGATATATTGCGAATGTCCCAAAGTAATTGCTCCAAGGTCGCCTTCTCGATCGATTTCCATGCCAAGGAAGTGATTTAACGGACCCTTGTCAACGCACTCAAACGATTGCGAATTGCGCTGTTAATTTTCAGCAAATCCTCGTGCGATTGGCAAGCTATAAGTATATCGTCAACATATACAAGAATTAGGGATAGATTACCTTGTCCGGTCTGTTTGTATAAACATGGCTCGTTGTTGCAGGCAATGAAACCCATATCCACCAAAACGCCATTTAGCTTCTCGTTCCAAGCCCTTCCTGACTGCTTTAATCCGTATATTGCTTTCCTCAGCACCAATACCTTGTTAGGATTCTTCTCGTCAATGTATCATTCCTCTTCTACGACCTGCTTCTCTTTATCTTCAGCACTCTCGTACTGATCTGCGCTCTCGTCCGAGCTGCCGGTATCGTCAGATATGTCAGATACGTTTTCTTCTTCTGTAACGAGCAGTTACTTATAAACGCATATACTGGGCTGGATGGATCCTCGAGATTCGAGCGCACGCGAGGTAGTGTCCGGCTGCGGCTCGTCGGCTAAGAGTGTGGTGTCCTTGCTCGATTCTCGGATTGCCTACATTAATAATAATCACGATATTCGCGTGCTACGACAAGCAATAAAAACCGGATAGAGAACAATACACACATCTAAAACATTACCTAGTAAAGACTTCCCTAATCTCGCTGGCTTCCACCTTCGCCTCCTTAGCTGTTACGGAAGCCATGGTTCGCCCTCCCTTCCTGCAGTCGCTCTTGCCTCAGCGCTTAATAGCCTGAGCGACCCCTTTTGCGTGCTACCCTACATTACAAACAAAAACTAGCTGCGGCCAACTTAAACACTTCTTTAAAACATTATAATATTATTCCTAAAGCTAAGCGAAAATGAGCATGTGCATACTCTTAAAGCTAAAACATTAAATATCATTAAACATAGAAATAAGTTGAAATACAAATAATAGTTACGCAAATTATGAGACGAATTAAAATCATTAAGCTAGCGCTTGAAAAGCATTAAGTGCGCGAGCCGAAATAAAACACAAGAGAGAGAGAAAAAACATCAAACAGCGAACAGCTCGGAGATCCAAGCTCCATATATGGCATCCGCCAGTTTTCGGGCTTTATCTTTGCTTCTCGAGTCATATATATTATTTCTTCCTTAACATTTGCCCATCTTACAAGGGGAAGTAATAGTGTACAGTGGGACGGAATTACTGGCGCATTTTAAATTGCCGATGCATTTATTTTAAACTCAAATTTATTTCTTTTGTCAGAGGGGAAAAAATATGCAAATATCAAGGGCCGTTTCACTCACTCGTTTTAACCAACTTCCATCGACGAAAGCGCTTTCCTCGAGGCTAGCTGTGAATGGATAAAAAAGATGTACAAGCCCCTATTATTTTCCTGTTGCAAAAAAACTAAGTCTGGCCACTGTCACTGGGAGTTGAACGAACTGCAAATTTTTATCGGTATTTTTGACCGACAACAGGAACAACATTAAGGGAAACAATTGTCTCCATGCTCGAGTCCACAAACAATTAAGCAAATTATAAAAAAAACGGAATTATCAATCTTGCCACTAAATCGCCATGTTGGCTTTTCACCTATTTCTCCTCTTTCTCTCACTGCACTTTGGATTAAATTTAAATTTATAAATTAAGCAAAATTAAATAAAAACTATTTAAATAACTGGAACATGTCACGGCTGCTGGCATCCAATGGTTGGGCTTTCCAAAGGTTCCAAGCCTTCGTACAAAAACAATTTGAGGCGCCAAACCGCCAAAGTGTTGCGGAAAAGCAAGCGTCACTTTCGCCTATTCCTCTTTGGGGCGGGGAGCGTCGGCTAGCAACCAAAAAAAAATGGGGCGAAAGAAGCTGCAACCTATGCGTGGACTTCGACCTTTTCCATTCCATCGCTAGGCAATGTAAATGTAAAATAAACGGTTACATATGGCGCGTCTTGCGCAGCAGTATTATTATTATTATTACAAAGGCCTTGCTGCACTGCGACCAGATTTTAGATCTTTTGTGCCGGCCTGTAGGATTAGGGAAGAGGCCCTATACCTAGGCTTTTAATGAAAGAAAGCACTTTGGTGAGGTCTATTTGTTCCCAAATCCTGTAGGGGGGAATAAGTTCACCTCCTAGATGTTGAAGTCGACGTCTGATTAGCGATGGGCACTCACATAGAATATGTTCTGATGTTTCTTGCTCCATCTCGCAGAATCTGCAGGTGTCGATTTCTGAGAGTTTTAATTTCTTAAGGTGATACCTAAGGTTGCAGTGACCCGTTAGGTAGCCCGTTAGAGTGCGAATTTCGCTCTTTGGTAGGTTAATGATGCGTTTTGATCGCGTCATCTGGGGGACGAGAAATTGTTTGGCTTGTCTCAGCCCTGCACTGTCGGTCCAGTGACGATTTATCTCTGTTTCCTCCCATTTCCTGAGCAGTTCTCTATTGTGTCCTTTCGATAATCCACAGAACGGCTCAGGGCGGATGAGAGGTGTCATCGCCCCGCGTTTTGCTAGGGAGTCTGCCACCTCGTTTCCTATATGGCCTTCATGCCCTGGCACCCAGCCCACCGTTAGGGTGTTTTTGGAGGCAAGGGCGTTCAGCTGCTGGAAACAGTTTTCTACAAAGTCCGGATGAGATCGTAAAGGAACTCAGCGCTATGAGCGCTGCCTGACTGTCAGAGAAGATGTAAATCCGTGCGCCTTGCATTTTCCTGCGAAGGCATTCACGAGCACAGATTTCTATGGCGTGTATCTCTGCTTGGAAAATGGTTGGAGACTTTCCCATGGCTATGGATTTTTGAACCTTGGTCCGAAAATGCCAGCCCCGGTGTCACCGTTTTCCAGTTTCGACCCGTCAGTGTACCACATTTGTGATCCATTGGGCAGAGATATTGATTTTGTTTTCCATTCATTCCTAGTGTACAGGATTACTGAGAAATTTCTGTGGAAAAAGAGTTTTGGTTTCTGCTCGTCAGTTACGCGCAGAATGGGCTCATTTATTAGGGGCTCAAGGACCCTAAGATGCCCGGTAAGATCACCACTTTTTATATTGGTGATGTTTTGAAGGCGAAGTGCCCCCAGGCAGGCCTCCTTTTTCAATGTAATTGGTAAAGGGGGTATGCCAGTTATGACTCCTAGTGCTGCAGTGGGACATGTCCGGATGGCTCCGGTGATGCCTATGCAGACCAGTCGTTGTAGTTTGGTAAGTGCAGCCGCAGCTGTCCTCTGGGTAGATTTAGTCCACCAAGCAAGAGATGCATAGGTTAAGATCGGTTTTACCACAGTGTTAAAAGACCAGTAGATCATTTTGGGACTTAGGCCCCATGTTCTACCGTAAAGCCTGTTACAAGCAAAGTGTGCTCGAGTGGCTTTGTTTATAGTCTTTTCCAGGTGTGCATTCCAGTTGAGTTTGGAGTCGAGTGTGACTCCTAGGTAGTTGGCCTCAACCGAAAAGTCGATGATGGACCCATTTAGGGATGGTCTTTTTAAGGAGAGAGACCTTTTCCTGGTAAATGGGACTAAAACTGTTTTTGATGGGTTTATGGACAGTCCTTTGTCCTGACACCATCCGTTGGCTATATTGAGGGCTTGCTGCATGCGGTCCGAAATGGTTTGCTCATGCCAGCCCACTATATAGATGACTAGATCATCAGCGTAGCCTTGAGTGGGGAACCCTGAGTTGTTGAGCTCATATAGTAGCTCGTCGATGACCAGAGTCCACAGAAGAGGAGAGAGTACTCCCCCTTGAGGGCATCCCCTTGTGGCTGTGATTGAGGTCATAGTTCCTCCAAGGTCTACAGTTATGATTCTGGATTTAAGCATTTCCAGAATCCACCTAGTGATAAGTGTAGAGACATTCTTTCGTACAAGAGAGGCGCGTATAGCCTCATATGACGTGTTGTCGAAAGCCCCTGAGATGTCTAGGAAGGCACCTAGTGCTATCTGTTGAGCGCCAATGGCCTTTTCAATGGTTGTTGTAAGGCAGTGTATGGCGGTCTCAGTTGATTTACCAGCTTGATACGCATATTGGTATTTGTGTAGGGGTAGTTCCTTGAGATTCACCTCCCTTATATGCAGGTCAATTATCTTCTCCATCGTTTTAAGGAAGAAGGAGCTAAGGCTAATCGGTCTATATGATTTAGGCAATTGGGAATCCTTCTTCCCTGCCTTTGGGATAAACACGACTTTTACCTTAGCCCAGTTGCTTGGTATGTGTCCAAGCAGGAGACTGGCTCGAAATAGACGGACCAGGGGGAGTGCGATCAGGTGCAGTCCCCGCTGCAATAGGCATGGATATATACCATCCGGTCCGGGTGATTTGTATGGGCTGAAACTTTGTAATGCCCATTGTACGCTATTTTGATGAAACATCCTATAGGGCATGTTTCCAACACGTTCTGAGCGATGGGGGGTTCCCTCTCTCAGCCCCATTGGAGTCTGCCACCATAGTCATATGCGGGTGTGGGCACTCTCCAGTCTCATAGAGGTAGGTTGGTGCCTCTCTCTGTGAGGTGGGTTGCTCCACAGCCACACACCCAGGAAAGTGAGTGGCCAGAAGTAGGCTGCTCGTCTCCTTTGGGTTGTTTGTGTATGTTCCATCCGGCTTTTTCAGCGTGCAGATGCCGTTTGAGTGGTCTTTGGAGAGGGCTTTTTGCAGCCTAACAGCTTCCGGGAGAGATGAGATCTGCCCGCAGTGTTGACGCCAAGTAGCCCGTTTTGACTTTCTCAGCTCTTTATTATAGAGCGTTAAAGCAGATGTGTAGGAGTCCCATGAGGCCCTCCCACTCCTCGCCTTATTGAAGAGCCTGCGCGCAGCTTTTTTGAGATCGTCAAGGCTTTTGTTCCACCAGGGAACAGCTCTTCCGGTCTTGCGTACCTTTTGGTCGCAGCTGGCGTGATATGCTGATTCAACATTTGTATGAAGCACAGTGGCTTCACGCTCTAACTCGTCTATGGATATTATCGGACGGGTTAAGCAGTCTCTGGATTGCTCAAGTTCGAAACAGAAGAGATCCCAGTTGGTTTTCCTGGGATTTCTGGTGACTAGGCTACATTGCAGGGCGCATCCTATGTCAAATCTAATGTGTTGGTGATCTGACATAGTGATCTCACTTGCAACGTGCCAGTTTGAGACAACGGACAACATATTTGTACTACAGAGAGTCAGGTCAAGAACCTCCTCTCTAATGGCGTTAATAAATGTGGGTTCGCTGCCCTGGTTTAGTAATCCTATGTTATTACTAATAATATATTCAAGAAGGTACTCACCCCTCTTGTTGATGTCACTGCTCCCCCAGACCGTGTGATGTGCATTGGCATCACAGGCGATTATCCATCTGAGCCGGTTTCTCTGGCAGTGCTCTATCAGGGCACAAGTAGCCGCCGTAGGCACCTCCTCCGAGTCCCCGGGTTGATAGGCGGAGGCCAACACTGCCTCCTGCTCGCCGTGGGCGGTGGGTATTTTAGCCCATACCGCCACCAGGTCCTCAGTTATAAACTGTGAAAGGGGAACAAATGTTAGATTTTTGTTAATTAACAACGCCGTTCTCGGGCGAGGTTGGTCATTTGCATATAGCAACTTACCGGATGGGGTGCTAAGCCCCCGGACACGTCCTGCATTTATCCAGGGCTCCTGGATGAACGCTATGTCCATTGTAGCGAACCTCTCGCAAAGTACGTCTGATGCGGCCTTTGCGTGGTGGAGGTTCGCTTGGAGACATCGGAGGTGTCTCCTGGTTTTAGGGGGAGTGGGGAGGGGGGGAGAGGACATTAGTCCGCCCTCTTGCGGCCCCTGGCCGCCATCTTCCGGCCGCGGTTGGTGCCTAGAAGGGCCTCCTCCTCTTGTGTGCGCCTCGCACCCTTGGGTACGCGCCCGGTGCCTCGTGTGGTGCGCCCGGTTCCGCGCGTGATGCGCCCATGGAGTGGGGGGCGCAGGAACTTTCGCAGTGTTGCGGGCTCCTGGGCCGTCGCGGTGCCCTGTGGTGTCGCAGCAGCCATAGCAGGAGCACTGGCAGTAGAGCAGGTGGGCTTCTCCGCTGCAGGAACGGGAGCCACTGCCTGTCTTCTTGCCTGCGTGTCGGCCTTAGGCTTAAGGTTAGCCTTGCCAAAAGCAAAGTTTAGGCTATGCCCTAGCTCTTTCAGCCGATTGGCCGAGACTGGGTCGAGCGCTACGGTTATAACCGCCGTGTTCTGCCTTGTTTCGCGGTGGAAGACGCGCCAGTCTCCCACGCTTAGGCCACTGTTTTGGCCTTCAATAAGGTCCAGAACTTCCGACGTCTTCATGTTCGCGTTAGGAAGCGGAAAGTAGCCGATGTAGACGGCGGCACGTGGAGCCTCTGCCTCGGGGACTACTTTTATGTGGGCGTCCTTCCACAGCCGGAGCTTGGGCACCTCGGTGCTCAGCCACTCGGCTGTCTTCGCGTCTCCACATGTTACGGCCATCCAGCCTGGTCGGAAGGTGCAGCCCGAAAATAACGGCTTCGTGGAGCCGTGTTTCAGGGCCATCACCCTCGACAAGATGGCGGATTGCACCGTCTTCAGCTGCTCCGTCGTGAGCAGACTTTTCGGGTAGTCCTCAGGGAGTATTGCCATCTTCATGGAGCTGGCTACGTCCCTGTAAGAGGCCATGACACCGACTTGGGTCGACTGCTCCAGTGCTGCCTGCCTGGCCGCAGCAGCGGATGTGGAGGCTACTGGAGCCTCCGTGGCAAGCTGCACTGTTGCAGGACCCTTCGTCAAGGCACTAGGTGCCGCGGTTTTGGTCATGGGCCTCTTATTCGACACTCCTTCTGGGGTCGTGTTGGCCGATCTACCTCGTTTATTGGTCCCGCCACTCTTGCTAGGCACTGCCCTAGGAGGGTCCATAGGCTTCTGGGCGAGCCTTTTGGCCTCCTCTAAGGGTATGCCGTTTGCAAGGTGTCTGCGCAACCTTTTTCGTGCGGCGCCCGATAGAGCAATCCGCTTTATTTTATCTACCTTGGGAGAGGCGAGAAGGGCTTCTTCCTCTTCTTTGGTGATGTTGTCGGTGCCAGAGCCTTGTGAACAGACGTCCATGGCTTCTTCGGGCTCCCGAGTGGGTTCGATCTCGATCGATTTGGGGCTGCTAGAGCACCCTGTTTCATTGTTAATGTTGTTGGTTTCCATGTATTGGTCCCACGAGTAGTGAGGAAGGAAGTATCCCCCGGGGCAGAGCCTCATACCCCGGATCGGGCGCTTGTACGACCGGAGGTGCCAGGTATCCGGAAGCCACCGTTAAAAGACACACTGACGTAGTGCCATTCATCACAGGGGCACGGTACGGTAACACCGGTGATTACGGGTTTTTTCGAGTTGTCCTCTCTAGATCCGCCATATTTAGTCTAGAGCAGGGGCACCTCGAGCAGGATGTGGTTCTTCACCACGTATGGTCGGTCTTTAGTAGTCGGCATGTGACTGCCAACCACCACTAGCTGAGCAGTATCGACGAGGCGACAAGCGCACACGCTTCACCCACCCAGCCTTAGCCCCCTGCGCAGCAGTAAAAATGGGCTGCCGCTGTAGCGGTTATCCGTCGCTGATATTTCCCTCCGCTGCTCCCGCTTCTGCTCCCACTGGCTATGCTACGCCCGTCGCTTTGCGGAGGCTGCTAAGGCGATGAATTTGCTTCCGCTCCTCGATCCTCTTCCGGTCCGCAAATTGGGAATCCAGGCGGCCGACTTGCTGAGGCACTGTGCTTCTGTGTGAGCGCCAATCCTACGCAAATTTTCCATTCGGTTAGTTAGATCTAACCTTCTCCACCTACCAGCCCACTTTCCGCTTACCCTGGGGATTTGGAACTTCCGCTTTGCTTTCGAATTTCGCTCCGAATTATTGGCCGACAGCGGCGATATGGAATAAACTTCACTGCAATTTCGCTGCACTTATGCTCGCGGCTTGCACTTTTAATTTGCTGATCGACACAACTGCTCCACTCGAAAGACGAAACCGAATAGCGTTTGGAGACGCCGCGAAATAAGTGGGAAACCTCTCCCTTCATCTGAATCCCCATCGGGTCACAGCCGAAGCTGGAGCTTGAACCCGAGCCTATTGATCCGCTCCTCTCACGGATCATCTAGCCTTCTATCATTTTTCCCTAGTGGCAACGCAGTATCTTTTACTAGCGACCCACAGATGGCGCTGCAAAAGTATCTACTTATGCGAGCAAGCGCTACACTTCTTCGGTTCCATCTCGCTGGCAGGGCTCTTCGAGTTCCTCCAGTTTGATCAGCACAACATCATCTTTGGATGCCACTTCATGATGTTCGTCAAACAAAACATCCCGTTTCTCGACCAGTTGTCGAGCTGCTGGGTCATACAGTCGATAACCTTTGGCTGCCACAGAGTACCCAACCATGATATACTCTTGGGTTGAAACTTGCTGCCCTTCCTCGGACCCTTGTCTAGAGCAACTGCAAGAGATCCAAAAACTTTTAGATGTTTCACGCAAGGCTTCTTACCCGTCCACACTTCCATAGGAGTCATACTCTTCACTGCGCTGGTAAGGGAGCGGTTTCGCAAATAAACCGAAGTGTTGACAGCTTCTGCCCAAAAACTATCTCCTAGTCCCGCCTGGACCAGAAGACACCTTGACATCTCCACAAGTGTTCGATTTGCCCTTTCGGCCACTCCATTTTGCTGCGGCGTATGCGCTATTGTTAGCTGCCTTGCAATTCCATGCTTCCTGAGAAATTCGTCAAACTTCTTATTGACAAACTCTCCACCGTTGTCACTCCGCAGGCATTTCAGCTTTCTGCCTGTCTGCCGTTCCACCAGACTCTTGAACTCCATGAACTTTGACAGCACCTCGTTCTTCCCACGCAGAAAATAAACAAAAATCCTCCGGGATTTGTCGTCAATGAAGGTAAGAAAATACTTTGAACCTCCCAGAGACAGTGTTGGAAAAGGTCCACAAACATCTGCATGTATCAGCTCCAAAAGCTCCTCAGCCCGATTACATGTTGCCGAAGAAATGGTTGAACATGGATCTTGCTAACCATGCACGTTTTGCAGTTAACATTTTCCGGCAAACCAATATTTTCTATGCCACGCACCATCCCTTTGGATACCATCTCTTTCATGCTAGAGAAATTAATGTGTCCGTATCTCTTGTGCAACAGAACGCCATCAACAGCTGACATGGCAAAACACTTGCTTCGACCACCTTCAAATAAATACAAGTTTCCAATCTTTTCGGCTTTCACGATGCATTCTCCATCTTGCACCACCATGGCCTTCTCTAGGTCAAATGTCACCTTGCATCTGTTCTGCACAGCACTGCTCACGGACATGAAATTTCCTGTCATCTTCGGGACGTAGAGAACATTCTTGAGAGTCAACATGCACAGGTCTGTCTGAATCTTGACGTCACCTATACCCTCTGCTTGAAGAAATCCAGCATCGGCCAGTCCTATCTGCTCTGTGTGCTTCTCAAACTTTATGAAAAGCTCCCTTACACAACACATATGGCTTGTTGCACCGCTATCCAAGCACCACATCGAGTTCTTTAAATTGTTGACGTCACAGGCATTCAACAGACTGCTTTGGCGATTCACCACATTTTTTGAAACCATGCGATTGCTATCTCCCTCGCTCGCACTTCGACACTGGGACTTTATGTGCCTTGTTCACCACACTTAAAGCAAACGATATTCTTTCGTTTCTTTTGCCCATACGTCTTCGCTGCGAGTTTTGTCTCTGTGTTGCAACGAATGCCTTAGAATTGTCTATTCGCTCTTCTGCTATTCCTTTTCGTTCGCTCTCTTCCTTCAACTTTATGGTGAGAATCTCGAACGTAGGCAACTGATCTCGTGTTTCCATGGCCACCACGAAATGTTCGAATTGTTCTGGAAGGCTGGATAGCAACACGATAGTTCTTAACTCGTCGTTTATCTCTATTCAAACTCCAGCTAGACCATCCAGAATTTCCACAAACTCGCTTATATATGTCGACATGCTCTGTCCCTGCTCCATCCGTTTGTTAAGCAGCTTCTTGTACAACTGTACCTTTCGTACAGGTCCGCTTGGCTGATGCACCTCCTTCAATTTGTTCCATGCATCCAACGAAGTCGAGCAATTCTTGATATAAGCCAATTGAGATGTCTTTACACTCAGTGTTATTGTTGCTAACGCCTTATTGTCTAAGCCCACCCAGGTGTGTCCCTCTGGAACATTCGTTTGTGTTAGCTCTCCTGACGTCACACTCCATAACCCGGAATGCAACAATACAGATCGCATCTGTATTTTCCACGAGTCATAGTTTTTCTCCTCGAACTTTTCAATTTCATAAAGGGCACTCATTGTTCTTGATCTTGAGTCACACACCGCTTAACCAAAACTTTCTTGAATTCACCAATCCCTGGGCCCATAACCTATTGAGCGGCAGAATTCCAAGCCAAGAAAGAAATAATACATCGTGTGTTCGCAGCGGAATTTTATTTGCGACTGAATGAGAATATGAAAGAATGACAAAATGGTTATACATATTCTCTTATTACTGTTTCGTTAGAGAGGGACAAATCTATGCTATGATCTCTTACAAATACAAGCGTGCATTGTAACATATGGAAAATATATTATTGAGAAATTTTCAGCTGAACCCAAATTTACCTTGGCCGGGCCAGGCACAGCCGGCCGGAGCGAATTCGCTAATATTTCTTCCCTTCCCTCTCGTCCCTCCGGCCCCAAACATGCACGAAGGCTAATTCGGTCCTTCTCTCTGTCGCACCCTATCAGCATATTTTTTGAGTGTAACCCGGTGGGTGACAAACTCCACCACACGTCAGCCCACCGTCTCATATCTCATGTCCCATATCTTTACAAATTTTCTGTCGAGAGACCCTGGCGGGACTGAGTCTCTATCCCAGCCCAGAAAACTACCTCACACCACCAAAACAAAAAGTACAGTGGCCAGTGATTCCACCACTGCCACGCTGAAAAATCACTTGGCCTTTGCGGCCACTTTCACTCACGCGGCACTCTGCTGCCGCCCGTTTTCTTTCCTTTCTCCTACTGCCTTTAGCAAGCCTTCTTACACCTCCCCTATACGGGGCCGTTGCTCGAGTTACAGCTGTGGGAAACCGTTTTTTTTAACGCTCAGGGCAACGGTCGAGTTAAAGGGCAACATCCCTTTCTCTTAAAAAGAGCTGGCCAAGATCTAGGGGGCACCACCGTTCCCCTTTTGCTTGTTCGCTCTTGAATTCCTCACCTCTAACTCTATCGCTCCTACCCTATCTCAAAAAGCGAAGGTTGGCTAAATTAAAGGAATATTTTTGTGTTCCATGCTGTTTTCTAGATATTCGTACAATTGCCCATAACAGTTTTATTATAAATAAAATCAGCTAATTGTTGGCGGGAATCGACGATAACGATGAGCAAAGTATATTGTTTTCATTTGCTACGACGGTCCCTGTTGTAGCTCTACTACCGCTCTGTAAACGGT
This sequence comes from Drosophila bocqueti, assembly GCA_018151655.1. Classification (NCBI taxonomy): domain Eukaryota; kingdom Metazoa; phylum Arthropoda; class Insecta; order Diptera; family Drosophilidae; genus Drosophila; species Drosophila bocqueti. The sequence goes on from JAECXF010000037.1 coordinate 41,344, forward strand.
ATCTGCTGCAGCTCTGTAAAAAGTGAGAACAGTAGCAAAAGCTCAGCAAAAAAAAAACACGAATGCAAGTCTCATTTTTATATGTAGAATGTTTAGTGCATTAATTGAGGCGTCAAATTTCTATGATTTTTTTATGGTTTTCAAGCCAAGCGTTTCTAAATGTTGTGTCTCTAATTTGACTTTTTATTTTGGCATGTGAGTTTGGACTAATATACATACATACGTCAAATAGCTCAAAATGGGTAGCGGAATGCTTTGACTGATGAGGAAAAATGTCAAATATAAGCAATTTCTAAAAATATTTAACCGGAACTGGATTTAGACGAAACGCTGTTTAAAGAACAGAACGCTTATTAAAGAAATACATATAAATATGGGGAAAACATGAAAGGCCGCACCAACAGAATACTTTATTTTGCAGAAAAGCTATTTATAGTGATAAAAACATGAAATTCGGATGTCTTTTTGGCAAACATAAACCAATTTATTTTGTGTGCATACTCAATAAAATATAATACGTGTATATTAAACAAAACTTGATTATGTATCTCACTTTATTTGGATTGTCTGACTGACCAAATACAAATATATTACTATTAATATTATTATACTCTCATTAATAATAAATTTTCAAATGTTATACTTCTATATCTATCAATAATATAATAAAAATATAACATTACGAGTATAGCTGAGTATGCCATGAATAATACCTACTGCTAAATACATACGTATGATGATTTGAAGAAAGCAAACCGAAAATATTTTTGTGTTATTTTCTAAAAAATGTGTTTTTATAATAGGTTTAGCATGTTCTAAGAATATCACATTGATTTCTCAACTACAACTACAGTAAAGATTGCATTATGTGACAAAAAAAAAGTAACACAATAAAGGGGAAAATAAAAAAAAGCGTTCAGAACTGACTATTGTATTCAGTTTCTTGTTATGAGTATGTCGAAGTACTGAAATTAAATACAAATATTTATTTAATTTTTAGTGTATAAACATGCATATATGTAAATGTATAAATGATATACCAATAATATGTGCATAAATATATATATATATATTATTATATGTATGTATATATGAATATGTAATTATATATTAATCAATATCTAGATATGCACATATTATAGTTATATACAAATATATGGGCTTCTATGTATAATAATACATATACATACATAGATAAATGTATATACTATATATAATATATGTATATATTTAAACATTTATTTATGCATATATGTAAATATAGATAAGCACGCCTATGTATAAACTCGTTTGTAAATATATATATTTAAAAAGCATTTCCTATACAATAAATGTATTTATATATAATGTTTAGATACATGCAATTCAATTAATGTTGCCAATGTGGCAGAGATATACAGCACTTAGTTAGTCTGAAGTAAACTACTCCGAAGGTAAGGAGCTATTATTTACTACATAACTAACTTAAGCATTCAATTACATAAAGCTAAATTTTTATTTTTATAGTTTTCAAATTACGGTCAATAAAATAAAATTTACTTTAAAGATAGATATGAAAATAAAAACACCCTTTACTTATTCATATGAATTTTTAGTTTCTAGTTTCAAATACCGTCGTAATGGCTTATTCATGGGATAATCGTGTAGATTTCGTTGTTCGGTATATGTATGGTAAGTAAAATAAAAAGGAATTATAAAACCACCCATATAGAAATATATTAAACATCATATTAAAATGGTTTAATTTTTTTTTTTTTTAATTCGCTGTTTCTTTTAAATTTATTCTTTATTATTATTATTATTAAAATTATTAAACTAAACATAAATTTGAACAAATTTCTTAAATTGTATTAGTTATTTAGTACAATTATCTTTTTCTAACCTGAGGGTCAAACTACCAAAACTTCAACAACGTTTTTTAACCCAGATTAATATAGTTTTTATCAGAAGTTTGCACGTAGTGTTGTAATAGTCATTTCCGATTCTATAAATTAAATATATTTCATGCCCTTAAGTCTGTGCGTTTCTGTGCAAACCTGTCTCTCCTTTTTGAGTCTATCTGTGCTTTGTTCTCAAAAGTAAATGACTTTAAACAGTCCGGATCGGACGACGCACAATGGGGCAAATGATAGAGATACTATACAATAATCAACTTTTTGATAACAACGGATCGTAAAATTTGTTATTGCATTCGACAGGCAATAGTTCAATCCAAAAAATTATTCAAATCGGATTATTATTTTAGAAGTTACACGTGTTCAAAGTTGAACCTTTTTTGGGTTGCAAAAAAAGCTAGTCGTTTTTGAGAAAAATTCTGACTTTGACGTCGATTTTTGGGTAAAATATGTAAACGACCGGCATGGTTATAGTCTCTATCGAAAGGGTCATCAAATCTTTGTAAAACCAAGGTAGAATAAAATTATAATATTTTTTGCACGTGAAGGCATACCTGTTTTACCGAAGTACTAATTTTTCACCTATTTTTCAACTTTGATGGAAATTAAAAAATAGAACTTACACCTACTTATGGGTTTGGCGTATGAGGTGTTGTTCCTGAATATGTTCTTTATCATATTCAAAAAAGATCGGCTGCCCCGAACTGCCACCCCGAATTTCCAAGGCAAAAGATACTTTCAACTCAGCGTAAAAAACGGGCGGCTTCTTGCAAATTCTGGTACAAGCACAGTCGCTGCGCAGTACGAAATTGTATGGCGGGCATACATTTTTTCTGTATTGGCGGCTTGTTTTTCAATTCCTGACTTTGTAAGGACACTTAATGATTTGAAATTAATGTATAATGATTAATTATTCTTCAAAAATATTAAATGATGTAAAATATAGTCATTATTTTGAACAAAAACTGCATAAATATTAGAAAATTAATCAAAAATGAAAATTTTCAAAAAAAAAATTTTTTTTCTTTTACATTTATTTATTTTTGTTTTTTTTTTAAATATTAAATATGCACCATATTAGTATTTTCCGAGAAAACAAATGAAAAGTATTTTTCGAAATTGGATAAAAATTGAGAAAACTGCCTCAAAAATGATTAATTTTTGATTATAAAATCTACTGTTTATCACACTATATAGTATGACCACTTAATCGAAAGGTACTAAAATTACCTTTCATTTAAAAAAAAATTATGAAAATATTTTAACTGGTTCAAGAGTTATGATTTTTGTAACCCTAAAGTATCTAATGCGCTATTGTGCGACGCACAATGGCGCAAAAGATACAGATGGGTTGCAAAAATCAACTTTTTGATGACAACGGATCGTAAAATTTGTTATTGCATTCGACAGGTAATAGTTCAAAAGGGTTGAATCCAAACAATTATTCAAATCGGTTTAGTATTTTAGAAGTTACACGTGTTGAACCTCTTTTGGGTTGCAAAAAACGCATGTCGTTTTTTAGAAAAATTCTGACTTTGCGGTCGATTTTTAGGTAAAATATGTAACCGACCGGCATGGTTATGGTCTCTATCGAAAGGGTCATCAAATCTCGGTAAAAAATAGAAAGAATAAAATTTAATTATTTTCTGCACGTGAAGGCATACCTGTTTTACCGAAGTACTAATTTTTCACCTATTTTTCAACTTTGATGGAAAATAAAAAATAGAACTTACACCTACTTATGGGTTTGGCGTATGAGGTGTTGTTCCTGAATATGTTCTTTATCATATTCAAAAAAGATCGGCTGCCCCGAACTGCCACCCCGAATTTCCAAGGCAAAAGATACTTTCAACTCAGCATAAAAAACGGGCGGCTTCTTGCAAATTCTGGTACAAGCACAGTCGCTGCGCAGTACGAAATTGTATGGCGGGCATACATTTTTTCCTGTATTGGCGGCTTGTTTTTCAATTCCTGACTTTGTAAGGACACTTAATGATTTGAAATGAATGTATAATGATTAATTATTCTTCAAAAATATTAAATGATGTAAAATATAGTCATTATTTTGAACAAAAACTGCATAAATATTAGAAAATTGGTCAAAAATGAAAATTTTCAAAAAAAAATTTTTTTTTCTTTTACATTTATTTATTTTTTTTTTTTTTTTAAATATTAAATATGCACCATATTAGTATTTTCCGAGAAAACAAATGAAAAGTATTTTTCGAAATTGGATAAAAATTGAGAAAACTGCCTCAAAAATGATTAATTTTTGATTATAAAATCTACTGTTTATCACACTATATAGTATGACCACTTAATCGAAAGGTACTAAAATTACCTTTCATTTAAAAAAAAATTATTTTTTTTTATTATTTTTTTTTTTTTTATGCTTTGCTTTTATTTATTGAATCTTCTCATTTACGAGACTAACAATAAGTGTATCAAATCTTATACTATAACCTAACTAGGAGTCATGTAGACTGAGACAGTGGCCCTGACAAGTTATGGCTGGGTTGGAAGGTCTGTACGTTGTAGGCGGGTTCGGCTGGAGACCCGAGTCAAGACCCTTGCTAGAGGATTTGGGTGGACAGAGAGTTTTTCATTGTAGGACGCTTTTTGCTTGTCTATTTCATCTTTTACTGCGAGAATGCCGAGGTCCCTGTGGATGTTTTGGTTACGAATATACCATGGTGCCCCAGTGATAGTTCGCAGGATCTTTGATTGGGCTCGCTGTATGATGTCTATGTTGGTTCTGCTCTCGTTCCCCCACAGCTGGGAGCCATACGTCCAGATTGGCTTAAGAGTGGAGTTGTAGAGCAGGACCTTGTAGTCCAGACACAAGGGCGATCGTGAGTTTATAATCCAGTGGAGGCTGCTGGCTTTCAGTTTTAGGTGCAGTTTTTTGCATTCGATATGTCTACGCCATGTTAGGCGTCTGTCGAGGTGGATGCCGAGATACGTTACTTCATTAACTTGGGAGATCTGCGTGCTGTTCATACAGAGCGGAGGGCAAGTTTGTCTGTTAAGGGTAAACGTTATGTGTTTACACTTTTGTTCGTTTATTTTAATACGCCAGTCAGATAGCCACTTCTCGACTACCACGAGGTGGTTGGCGAGTTGGGTTGTTGCACGGACTGGGCATCTGGAGCGGCTAAGGATCGCAGTGTCGTCGGCGAAGGTGGATGTTGTTAGTCGGTCACTCGTGGGAATATCTGCTGTGTAAAGGACGAATAAAGTTGGCCCAAGTGCGCTACCTTGTGGGACCCCAGCTTCGATGGTGTAGCTGTCGGAAATTGTTGTGTTACATCTTACTGCGAAGGCTCTATTGTAGAGGTAGGATTCAAGGAGTTTATGAGTGTACCCGGGCAAGTGTGTTTTGATTTTATGCATGAGACCTTTGAGCCAGACGCGGTCGAATGCTTGGGATACGTCGAGGAATATCGCGCTGCAATATTCCCTATGTTCGAAGGCTGTGCGAATTTCTGATGTTATTCTGTTTACTTGCTCTATAGTTCCGTGTTTTTCTCTGAAGCCAAATTGATGGGCTGGGATAATGTTGTGGGCTCCCATATATGGTATTATGCGCGTTAGAAGGCATTTCTCGAATAGTTTGGACAGGCATGATAATAAACTTATTGGTCTGTAAGATGACGGAATCGTGTGATCTTTTCCGGGCTTCGGTATCATTATAATAATTGATTTTTTCCATTTCCTTGGATAGTAGCCGAGACTTATTATTCCATTGAAGAGTTTACAGATGACCTCAATAGCACAGTACGGAAGTTCCATTATCATTTTTGTAGTTATTAGGTCACCACCTGGAGCCTTTTTTGGTTTTAGCTCCCTGATGACTTTTGTGATCTCGTTCGGCTGAAATGTAGTTGGCGTTGATTCGGTTTCGAGGTGGATTTGCGGAGGAACGTAATCATTAGCTGCGGGGTTCGGCTGGAAGACGCCTCTGAGATGTAAGGCAAATGATTCGGCTCTATCTTTGTCGCTGCGGGCCCAGCACCCTGAAGAATTCCTTATAGGGGTGACGGTTTGAATTGGAGAGCTTAGATTTGGGTGAGCCCTCCACAAGGGATGCTTTGTACTAGTTGGCGAGAGTTTTCCAATATATTTAAGTTGTTCGTGTTCAGCCTCTTGCTTCAGGGCCCGGTTTAGATTGCGGGTGGCTTCAGTAAGACGTTGCTTTGAGCATGGCGATCTGCTGGTTTGCCACGCTCGTCGCAGACGCCTCTTTTCCTGAACCAGCTGTTCGATTTGCCGGTTGGTTTTGAACTTCTTAAATTCCCCATCTTTCGGTATAGGGGTTGAGATCCTGGCTGCTGTGACGAGTACCTCTTCCAGGGCGGAGGAGGAGCAGTCGATGTCCGCTTCGATACTTAGTTGGGGAGTTAGCTCAATTGTGGGATTGCGTGGGATGTTTTTTGTCACCGCGAAATCAATTAGATCTGGGATCTTTTTTGGGTCTGCAGGCCAATATGTGGGGCTACCAGGAGAAACGTAGTCCAGTTTATTGCTCACCTTTATAAGTGCATTATACAGTTGCCTTCCCTTGGGAGTCACAAGGCGTGATCCCCAGTGCGTGTGTTTGGCGTTGTAGTCTCCTGCGGCTATGAAGCGATCCCCCAGAGTGTTGTAGAAGTCCATGAATTGACCTTCAGAGATAGTAAATCGAGGTGGGCAGTAGACAGCGGCAATACAAAGGTTGCCGTTTCCTGAATGCACTTTTATGGACGTGGCTTGCAGGTAATTTGTTGCAAACCGTTGATGAAAGTGGTGTTTGATGCGTTCTCTGATTAGGATGCCCGTTCCGCCGTGGGCCTTGCCATCCGGATGATCTGTGCGGTAAAAGGTATAACCTCTTATATGGAAGTTATATCTCCCTGTGAGGTGCGTTTCAACCAGCAGCATAGCGTCGATGTGATTTACGTTTAGGAATTGAGTTATTTCAAGTTTATGCCGTGAAATGCCGTTGGCATTCCACATGGATATACGTAGGTTAGTCATTTATTATTTGGACTGTTGTGCTACAAGCAACTGAATTACCATGTTCTGGTTCTGAACAAGGGTTTGCATTGTTGTTTTCATGAATGACATAAGTTCCATCATACTTTGTTGCATGGTGAACATCATAGACTCCAATTTGCTTTGCGGCTGCCCTGGAACCTGCTGAGCATTTTCTGAGTGAGGCTGGGGTGGATTTTCCATGCCTGTTCTTAGTGCATCGGCGTAGGAGATTCCCTTGGTTGTATTTAGCTGCTCAAATGATGATCTGGCTGCCTTGGCGAAAAATACGTCTGGCGTACTTTTTGAGTTGTAATACACATTTTGCGTATGTTTTTGGTGCGTAGCTGTCGCTCGTCGCATGCGACTCACAGCCTTTGTAGTTTGCCGTATGGTTTCCTCCACAGTTGCCACATTTTTTCATTTGGGGGTCTTCTTTGTTTGCGGGGCAGTTTACGGAGTTGTGGAAGTCTCCGCAGACTACGCAGACCGTCCGAAGTGTGCAGTATGTCTTGGTGTGTCCATACTCTTGGCAGTTTGTGCATTGAACAGGGCCGTTGCGTTTGTGGGGTTCTTCCACGGTGATTCTTCGATGCAGTAAGAGCTGCAGCTTGTAGATCGGGTGCACTTCGTTTTTCTTTAAGGCTTTGCTATCTGGTTCGAGCTCGACCTTGAAAAGTGGTTGCGGTTTTTTGTTTCTGTTAACAATATTGCTAACATTTTTGGCACAGAAGCCCCTGGCCTTAAGGGCTTCTTGAATTTCAGAGGGGGTGACGTCAGGTTCAATACCTTCTAGCACAACTTGCAGTCCCTTGCTGCTTTTTAGTTGATAGGTGTAAAAGTTCATTTTTGTGTTTTCCAGGTACTTAGACACAGCTCGGAAGTGTTCTTCGGACTTCGTTTGAACCTTTGTTTCGTGTATGTTCCCTTTAATAAGCGGAACAACATGGAAATTCTCGTCCCCGACCAGCGCAACAATTTTGTTGACCAGGGCGCTTGAACTTTTTTCCCTTATGTATATAGGTGGGGGCTTAGGTTTCCTTTGGGTCTCCTGCCCCAACTCTGGTTGGTTGATGTCCGCCTCTGCTAAGATGGAGTAACGGTTTTCATTGGAGCTCCTCGTTTGGTCGGTGCTTTTGTTGGTTCGGTTGATCTTTGGTTTGTTACCAACCGTGTTGAGTGGACTAAGCTTGCGCTTAATCTGGATGTAGCGGTCCATACCGGTCTGTATAGCCAGGACCGCTTGTTGCTTATCAAAGCTAACTGTTTTTGTTGCCATTTTATTTTGTTGTGCAGCCGTTGGGACCGAACTCGCAATATTGGTAGTTGGTTTAATTATTGGTGGTGATTTTGCTGCGACTGCAGAAATTGTAGCACAGCTTGTTGTTGGAGCTTCATTCAGCGAAGCCGGCGGTGGTGGGGTTTGGCATTGGTAACTCCAAGATGCGGGAGTTGGGGTGAGCAGAGAGGGTGAGCAAGAGCTGGCTCTCTTGGTGTCGACGGTCAGTAGAGTCGAGTTGCTCTTTGCCGACTTCTGATTTTGATCTATATCGCGAGTTGAGAAGTAAGAGTAGCAAGCATTTCTTGGGTTGACAAAGCTTCTACGCTCATTCTTTTGATCGCTGCTCATTTTTCGAGCTTGTTATGCGTGGCACTTATTTGTTTAAATTAAATAAGCACTTGTATTAATCATAACACTAGTTATGATTATATTTTTCTTTGTTTTTTAATTGTTAGCGTCTTTTCGCACTGTTTGGACTGCTCCAGTATAATATTCTTTAAGTTTTCACTATTTCATCCACTATTTTAAATTGTTTTCCCGGAGCTCGCGCGAGACCACGTCCGCTCTATGCGGGAGTAGAACGATTAATAATGAACGAAAAATTATGAAAATATTTTAACTGGTTCAAGAGTTATGATTTTTGTAACCCTAAAGTATCTAATGCGCTATTGTGCGACGCACAATGGCGCAAAAGATACAGATGGGTTGCAAAAATCAACTTTTTGATGACAACGGATCGTAAAATTTGTTATTGCATTCGACAGGTAATAGTTCAAAAGGGTTGAATCCAAACAATTATTCAAATCGGTTTAGTATTTTAGAAGTTACACGTGTTGAACCTCTTTTGGGTTGCAAAAAACGCATGTCGTTTTTTAGAAAAATTCTGACTTTGCGGTCGATTTTTAGGTAAAATATGTAACCGACCGGCATGGTTATGGTCTCTATCGAAAGGGTCATCAAATCTCGGTAAAAAATAGAAAGAATAAAATTTAATTATTTTCTGCACGTGAAGGCATACCTGTTTTACCGAAGTACTAATTTTCACCTATTTTTCAACTTTGATGGAATGTAAAAAATGAGACTACACGAGATGATGGGTTAGGCGTATGAGGTGTTGTTCTTGAATATGTTCTTTATCATATTCAAAAGAGATCGGCTGCCCCGAACTGCCACCCCGAATTTCCAAGGCAAAAGATACTTTCAACTCAGCGTAAAAAACGGGCGGCTTCTTGCAAATTCTGGTACAAGCACAGTCGCTGCGCAGTACGAAATTGTATGGCGGGCATACATTTATTCCTGTATGGGCGGCTTGTTTTTCAATTCCTGACTTTGTAAGGACACTTAACGGTTTGAAATGAATGTATAATGATTAATTATTCTTCAACAATATTAAATAATGTAAAATTGAATGATTATTTTGAACATAAAGTGCATAAATGATTGAAAATAAGTTAAAAATATGGTCAACAAAAAAATATTTTTTTTTTCTTTAAAATTTGTTTATTTTTTGTTTTTAAAACTTTTAATATGCACCATATTAGCATTTTCAGAGAAAACAAATGAAAAATATCTTTCGAAATTGGATAAAAATTGAGAAAACTGCCTCAAAAAACATTTAATTTCGAGTATAAAATCTACTATTTATCACACCATATACTATGACCACTCAATCGAAAGGTAATATTAGTACCTTTCATTGAAAAAAAGATACAGATAGGTTGCAAAAATCAACTTTTTGATGACAACGGATCGTAAAATTTGTTATTGCATTCGACAGGTAATAGTTCAAAAGGGTTGAATCCAAAAAAATTATTCAAATCGGTTTATTATTTTAGAAGTTACACGTGTTCAAAGTTAAACCTCTTTTGGGTTGCAAAAAACGCATGTCGTTTTTTAGAAAAATTCTGACTTTGCGGTCGATTTTTAGGTACAATATGTAACCGACCGGCATGGTTATGGTCTCTATCGAATGAGTCATCAAATTTCGGTAAAACCAAGGTAGAATAAAATTATAATATCTTTTGCACGTGAAGGTATACCTGTTTTACCGAAGTACTAATTTTCACCTATTTTTCAACTTTGATGGAATGTCAAAAATGGCATTTTGGTGCATTTTGTGTTTGGCGTATGAGGTGTTGTTCTTGAATATGTTCTTTATCATATTCAAAAGAAATCGTGTCCCCCGACGTCCCACCCCGGATTTCCCAAGCAAAAGATACTTTCAACTCAGCGTAAAAAACGCGCGGCTTAGTGCAAATTCTGGTACGAGCGCAGTCGCTGCGCAGTACGAAATTGTATGGCGGGCATACATTTATTCCTGTATGGGCGGCTTGTTTTTCAATTCCTGACTTTGTAAGGACACTTAATGATTTGAAATGAATGTATTATGATTAATTATTCTTCATAAATATTAAATTATATAAAATTGAATGATTATTTTGAACAAAATATGCATAAATTTTTGAAAACTGGTCAAAAATATTGTCACAAAAAAAAAAATTTTTTTTCTTTAAAATGTATTCTTTTTTGTTTTTAAAAAATTAAATATGCACCATATTAGCATTTTCAGAGAAAATAAACGAAAAGTCTTTTTCGGAATCGGATAAAAGTTGAGAAAACTGCCTCAGAAAACATTAATTTTCGAGTATAAAATCTACTATTTATCACTCCATATAGTATGACCACTCAATCGAAAGCTACTAAAACTACCTTTCATTTAAAAAAAAAATTATGAAAATATCTCAACTGGTTCAAGAGTTATGATTTTTGCAACCCGAATCTATCTAATGCGCCACTGTGCGACGTGTCATAAAGCTGCCGAAAAAAGAATAGAAACATTTTGTGTAACAAATTTTCATTTACTTCGAGATTTTGCCATTTTGTATTATTATAGATTTTTTGATTTAATTTTATAAAAATCGGACGACTTTATCATATAGCAGGCATACGAACAATTGGGAAATGTATATAAAAAACTATAACTTTGCTTTATTTCAACATATTTTCGTCTACTATGAGGCATGGCCATTTTTAATTTTTCTGAATTTAGTTTTTTATTTATGAAAATCGGGTAGTTATATCATATAGATGCCATAGAATCGACCTTTAAATTCAGAGAAAATGCTGTGACAACTTAATGGTATGTCTTTAAATTTATCCTAAATGGTTCGATTTTCAATGATCCACTTGCAAACACCAAGGGTAAACAACTTTCGTGTTCCGAGTTAACTTCCGTTTTTGTTTTTTTTTTAATAATTATTTCGGTCGAAATCGAATTTAATTATATTTAAATCTAACTACTGTATTTTATAGCTACTATAGAAAAAATCGGTAAATTATTAGAAGAAATTAAAACTTCAATAATTTTCAACACATGTATGTATTCTCTTCTACTATGAAATTTATTATTATTCTTTCAAATTTCCCAATTTCGGTTTTTATTTAAATTAAATTGTATTTTATTCAAAATATATAGCTGCCATAGAAGCTATCGGTAAATGTATGCGAAAATTAAAAAGTGGTAATTCAAATCGGTATCTGTACAATTGTAAATATAATATGTTTATGTTGGTAAATGCAGAATTATTTATATAGTATTCATTATGCAGTGACCGCTTTACAATAAAGGTGTAACACCGGCTGTTCACGCCAAAAGGGCGCTTATATTCCGGAGGCAGTGTGATCCCGTACACTCGCTTTCTCTCTCCCTCTTCCACTGCACTTTTGTGCATCGAGCTCCTAGTCCGCTCTCCCCAAGTTAGTTTTAAGGTTCTTCTTGTTAGTACCAATTTACCATTCTACAAATAAAGACATACGCCCGTCGCGTAATAGCCCGAAGTTCTTTCGTGTTTTTATTTATCGAGTGCCTTCCAGGTTAAAGCCACCCCCCTCCGGACATTTGGTCCAACAGAGCCGGATAATTATATCTCCAGCAGTCCCGGGGGCTTTAACACCGCACAAGATAAGTAAACATTTTTACTTTGCTGCCGGTCATTTTTATGATTTTTGTCTAAATCCGAGCCATCCGTCCGATTGATCCGACACTACGGCAGCGTTCACATCCGAATCGCAATTAATTTATATTAATTTTCCGCAAATTCAACATTCAAAAAGTGTGTGTTTAAATATATGCCATAAGCCACAGTGACACTTCCAAAGTCGAATTTCTCTTCGTTCGCTGTGATCCGCTTGCATTTATTTCCACTTCCTACACCTACATACATACATATGTCCAATACATACAGTCCACTTCACTTATCTACAATCGGCACCAACAATTTACGCTATAAATATTCCTATCCTGGATAATAATAGTAAATAAACATTCCAACATCCACAAGTGAAATTTAAATATATGTATGTACGTATGCTATAAGCCACAGTGATACTTCTAGTTCCGAAATTCTAACCGTTCACTGTGTTCCGCTTGCATTTACATATTTACACTCTCCGATATACAATACAGTCCACTCCACTGATCTACGAGCGCCAAAAGCAAAATAAACAAAATAACATTAATATATTTGCAATATTTCCTAAACTTTAAACTACATAATTCTACAAATTCTACAATTCTAATTCTACAAATACAGTCCACCGCTCCTATAAATAAATAAATATATCCCCAAAATCACGGCACAGAAACGCCGACTTTATTTGTGCATTTATTTATTTACTCTCCCGTGCTCTATCCTGAGCTGAGCTAAAGTCAAATAAACATATACACATTGCAATTACATACGTAATCGTCTGCAAGTCGACGCTCCGATTTTTGGCAATTTTTTCCGCCTCCGTTGTCTCCGCTATTCTGCATGGGCAACGGCTAATGCACAAACAGATTCACACGCACGCCTTATCTCCAAGAACAGTACCGCGGAAAATACAGCAGCGGTCAACTGAATAAATCCAGGCATACAAAATAATTTTAAAATTATTTTTTATAAAATCCCAACTAACTAAATCAGTTAGAAATTCAAGTGCGCTTCCATATCCGCATTAGTGTGACCGTACATCTCCGCCACTACACAATAAAATTCATAAATTCATTCCTTCTATATTCCGATTGGTTCCTAAATTCCAATTCCTGCGTCGACACGTATAACTAATTAAACAAATATATATCCATAAACAGACAATCCAGTTTGTTTTTTAAATATCCAGAATGAGTTCTTCCATTTTAAATAAATTCATTTCGATCTGTGACCGTCTAAGTCACTTCGATTCCACAGTCTACAATCCGGCAGCACCCAGTCCATCCAAATACACTTGCCAAATCCATCTCGACCAAGTCAGAGAGCTATGGAATAAGGTCAAAGAAGAATATGAAGCTTGTTCAGACCTTATTTCAGTTGGCTTAGAGGGCGAGGCGGACACCTTACTCACTCTGAAGGCAAAATACGAGTATGCCTATTTTATTTACGGAAGGTGTGCCGCCCAGCTCATGGAACAGATCGATACGATCTCTTCTAACGCAGCTCCAGTCCAATCCCCTGCGCCCCAAAATTCCTATCCGTCTGGCTGTCAGCTTCCTCCGTGCGAAACAGAAGTTTTCTCGGGCGATTACATTCGCTGGCCGACTTTCCGAGACCTTTTCACAGCGGTCTATATAGACAATCCTGCGCTGACCCCTGTTGAAAAGTTGTTTTATCTAAATGCCAAGACTAGTGGTGGAGCTCATTCCGTAGTTTCCAATTCGCCACTCACCAACGATGGTTTCCGCTCAGCCTGGGAAAACTTATCTGAGCGTTACGAAAACAAACGAGCGCTGGTGAACAGCCAACTGAAAAAGTTATTAAACTTGCAGTCCATTGCACACGAATCTTCGGCAGCCTTGAAGGAGCTGCAAAATACGATCCAAAACTGCCTCACATCCCTAAATTTTTCCGGCCTTCCTACGGAAAATTGGGATTGTCTCCTGGTGTATGTGTGTTCCACGAAGCTTCCAAAACTGACGCTCTCATTATGGGAGCAATCTATCCCGAACAAGACCGACATTCCTACGTGGCTAGCACTTGACTCTTTCCTGACTGAGCGCCATAGAACTCTGGAGGCCATAGAGTTTATACATCCTACTACGGTGCGCCTCCATCCGTCCGAACCGACACCCTCCGACGTGTCGCCACGAATACTGAAATCCTTCAGTACGAGGATCGTTCCGATATCCAAAAGATGCGATGTATGTTCCAAAGAGAACCATCCAGTGCGTTTATGTCCACGCTTCCGTCAGATGACAACAGAGGATCGCACCGCTTACATCCGAAAAAAGCAGTTGTGCTTAAATTGCTTTGCAAGCAATCATCAAATTCGTAATTGCACAAGCGCCCACAAGTGCTTCACGTGTCACGGTCGCCATCACACTTTGTTGCATCCAAGCAACTGCTCCTCCAGTGAACCGACTGCTCCTGATACTGCTTCTGCTCCGATCCAAAGGATTTCCTCGTTCTCCACACGAGTGACTACCGCTCCCGATTCCTCCAATTACAGGGTTCCATACGACGATGTGAAATGCAGACGTTCCCGAGGTATTTTATCCTACCCATGCCGAGTCTGCCAAGGGAACCATCCTCTTCGGAAGTGCCACCGTTTTCTTCGGCTTAGCGCGGAGAAACGGCTTCAAGCAGTCATCCAGAAGAAATACTGCGTCAATTGCCTCGCCCATCACCATTCCACTGGATCTTGCCGCAGTGACGTCCGATGCCAGTCGTGTGGCCAGGATCACCACACACTTCTCCACGTCCACGAGCGCTCAGCGTATCCAACGCTTTCCCGAGCAAAGGCCTCCAATATTCCTACAGCGTATCCTCGCTAAGGGGGCCTCAAAGGTCTCCTTATAATTTTGCTGCGTATTCTCGCAAGGGGGGGGAGAATGTTCACGCCAAAAGGGCGCTTATTTTCCGGAGGCAGTGTGATCCCGTACACTCGCTCTCTCTCTCCCTCTTCCACTGCACTTCGAGCTCCTAGTCCGCTCTCCCCAAGTTAGTTTTAAGGTTCTTCTTGTTAGTACCAATTTACCATTCTACAAATAAAGACATACGCCCGTCGCGTAATACCCCGAAGTTCTTTCGTGTTTTTATTTATCGAGTGCCTTCCAGGTTAAAGCCACCCCCCTCCGGACACCGGCTTTAAATTGTAATATTTTTTTTTTCCGATAGAGGGGAAATTCTGGAGGCGACTCATTATCGAGGAGTTGTCACATTTCAGGCTGCAATCGAATACTCCCTTATTCAGTATAGAGAGAGGAGACAGAGACTAATAAGAAAGTCGACTTCGGGTAACTCTGGCCAACATAACCGGATCCCACATTCGACCTTCCTGAAGTTTGATTTGACCCGAATTGTTTCATAAACTCCAAAACTTTCTTAGGCCTCCATGACCTACTTTTTATACCCTTGCAGGGTATTATAAATTTAGTCAGAAGTTTGCAACGCAGTAAAGTATACTTTTCCGACCCTATAAAGTATATATATTCTTGATCAGCATCAACAGCCGAGTGGATCTGGCCATGTCCGTCTGTCCATCTGTCTGTCTGTCCGTCCGTTTCTACGCAAACTAGTCCCACAGTTTTAAAACTATCTGAATGAAACTTTGCAGATAGTCTTCTTTATGCTCTCACTACTATATATGTCAGAACGGGCCGATCGGACGACTATATCATATAGCTGCCATAGGAACGATTGGTGGTCCCATAATATTGGTGGTCTTGTGTATATGCTCTACCTGTCTGCTCTACCACGTGCTTGTTTGTATTAAGTGTTAATAAGCGCGACAGATGGAAGTATAGAGAAGGAATACGAGGAAGTGTCAACTGGAGTGCTGCCAGATTGTTTGCTTGCATGCGTACTAAGTGGGTTAGAATTAAAATTTTTAGTTTGGGAAGACTATCTACGTTTCAAAAGACGTTCTGCAGTCGCGCAACACTAAGATAATATGGGGTCTACTATTTCTACTCGATACGGGAAAGTTGAGCTTGACCCAAAAAGCACTTTCCACGTCACCGCCGATTAGGCTATAAATGAAGGTAATGGCTAGCATGCTTCTTCAGTTAGATAAGGAAAGTTATTTTGAACCGACTCAATGCGTTTACTCTGTCCCCCGTATTGTAAGATAGGACGAAATAATGAAGTATATAGGGATCGACCATCGTTTAATGAACTTTATTCACCATACATGAAATATGATCAATAAAGTCAAGGTTATGATCCAACGGATTTCCAAATCATCAACTATAGTAATTCTTTCCAAGGAGCGGCAGTTCAGCGTGTAAGTCGCACGCTTGGTATTGATACGAGATAATATCATTAGCTTATATTTAGATACGCATAAGTTTTATAAGTGTACGCGGCACCATGTCTCACAATTATTAAGATGTGTTTGTAAATCAGACTGGCAAGAAGCGTCCTAATGTTGCACGACGTCTGCGTACATAAGAACTCTGGAGTTGTTCAGAACTTTGGGCAGGTTGTTAATAAATAACACAGTGTAACAAATTTTGAAAAAGTAAAAGAACTTTTGAAGTGACCTAGTAGAGATCGTTAAGCAGGTCGAATATAACACAAAACCATGTTTGAAATTCTTCTAACACCCTCAAAATCTTGAGTTATGGTCAAAAAAACGTTTTTCGGCTCTTTTTCACTTTGAAAAATTCCTGCTCGAAAAGTTGTTGACCAATTTAAAAAACTCTTGGAGTTTTTTATAGCTTAATAGTGTAGCTTACAGAAAAAAATTATTGTTTGTTTCGAATGAGAAAGACAACATTTTTGCTTCAAAATATGCAACTCGCACTTTTTTCCGTGTTTTTTCGACTTTGATGCCATTTTTTTTTAACAAATCACCAATATTTCTCAATGATGCGCACATATTGTTGTTGCCTATTTAACGGGTAATATACCTTTTTTTCAAAAAATCGAAAAAATGTTTTTTGCTGAATCCTAAAGTGCAACTCCTAAAGAACATTTTGCCAGATTTTCATAAAGATCCGAACAATAGTTCCATAGGAAAACAGCTTTTTGTGCCGCGGTTTGTCACACTCAACACACTCAACCTCGAACTTTAAATGCGATTATCTCGAAATCTTTTTTTTACAAAAGTGCCTTACTTGATCGATCTTCTTCATTTTTTTTTTAATTGTTCGTCATGAATGTTTGTGAACGATTCAGTTTTCATGAAAAAATTTTAATTTTTCAGATCAAAATTTTGGAATAAAATTTTTAGAGCTCGAAAAATTAACTTTTTAAAAATATCGTTACTGTTTACAGAAAAAACCATATATTCTTTAAAGTAATCGTTTACGAACTAGAAACAACTTTATACTAATGACATTATTTCTTTTTTTTGATCTCAGTTGACCTGCTGACCTTCAATCCTAGTCACCGCGAGCCGATTTAAAAAAAATTGTTTTGGTAGAATCGCCATAACTCCGTGAATTATTTATATTTTTTCAAGAACAATAGCTTGCTTTTTTCTTAAAAATATGTACACTGACGAGCAAAACTGTAACACGAGTTTCATATTCTAACTTCAACGGTCAGTATCTTCTCTCCTATTTTATGTACGATAATAATCTTAGTCTTGTTTTGTTGCTACTATATTTGACTATCGCTTGTGAAAATATGAAGCGATTTGATCATCTTGAACAAATATGCCGAAGCAAAATGTAAAAAAAGTCAATTGTTACAGTTTTGCACTGGTGTTATATATTAAACGAAATTTTTTTTTTAAATTATTTTAATAAAGAGTCCGCAGCCCTTTTGATTTTTTTAGCTCCCCTATGCAATTTGGCATACTTTGGGTATAGCGTAGCACCATTTCAGGAGGAATAGCGTACCAGACGTCCTTTGTGCTTTCCCACAGCTCCATCATTCCACTTGGAGGGACTGCATATTTTGCCAGTTGGGATTTTACATGGATCCACAACTTTTCTATAGGAATTCATATCAGGAGATTGCGGTGGCCACTTTAGCGACTGAAAATTTTACTTTTCCATCCAATTTTTTAGCAAAATCGAAGTGTGTTTGGGATCATTGTCTTGCAGAAATATGCATTTTTTAGCAAAAATACCCATATTTTTAATTACTTTTGGAAGATTTTGTTGCAAAATGGTTAAATACTGTTCCTTACGCATTATTCCTTCAATTAAGACCAAGGGACCAACTCCGTTTTTGGGTACAATCAATAAATAGTAACATGTGTGTAAAAAAAAGACTGCTACATATTTAAAAAAATTCTAAGTTTCCTCAATTTTTCCGCTGAAAAACGTATATAACCCCTTAATTACGAATAAAAAAAAACCAATTTCATGAAAAAATAACGAAAATATATGAAGTTATGACGATTTTTCCCTCTCAAAAAAAAAGTATTTTTTAGAGCGCTCATACTAACTATGGTTTTTTCCCCCTTTTTTTTGGCAGAAATTCAAAAAAATTGTTGTGAATAAATAAAATACAAATATTTTTTTATTTTTAAAATATTCAAATTAGGCGCGAAATAATGGAATTTTAGCCGATATGGCAACACCTTTTTTTAAACAGTCCGGTAAAGTCAGCATCAGCTATGAAGCACATGCTTTTGTGATTTTAGCAAGCATTGTTTACAAAGTTTGAGAGACTGCAGATCTTAATAAAACTATAAAAAGCAATAAGTGTTATAATGGAAAATATTCATCAAGGTATGTTTAATTATAATCTATAACTGTTTTTGCGTCATTACGTGTTTGTGTGTAGTTGTGCCGTGTGTTTTTAATGTGTATTTTTGTCGACTAATCTTAACAAATTGTCCTGCGTTTTAGAGAAGACTTTTCATTTTAAAATGGTGAAAAATGGCGAAAAGTTATTAATAAGGTAATGCTAACCAATATATGTTCAATATGAAAAAATTAATACGCTTACCCCGAATATCCACGTGCTCGGAAAAATTACATTTGTATAGGAATGGAATGAATTTTTGTAAGTAAGCAATGGGTCCAAAAATATGACAAATTTCAAAATTTGGTTAAGATATCTCAACAATTCGAATTTCTGCCAAAAAAAGGGGGAAAAAAACCATAGTGCAATGTGTAAAGGGAACGAATGAGGACAAAGGGTAATTCAGAGTTTAAACAACAAATTGACATTCTGGAATATATTTTTATTAATCCTATAGTTTTGTAAACTTATTTTTCCTCACTTTTCGAATTTCTTATATCAAAAAGTTGCACCCAAAGTAGAAAGATAGTAGAAATTCGTATATTAGTAAAAAATGTTGAAATAAGTATTTTTGCACTCTCATTTGAAATTTTTCTGGATAATCTCGGTCTATTCAGCGACGAACAAAGTGAAAGAATTCACCAAGAAATACAAACAATTGAAAAACGAGTTGCAGGAAAGAGCCAAGTTAGGATGCTAGCTAATTACTGTTAGTCACTCATGCGTGAAACTAATGACGCATCTTATAAAAGCAAAAGATCCAGCAAACATTGATATATTTTTCGAACAAATACTTTTTTTTAATTTTTTTACTTATATACGAACTTTTACTGTCTTTTTTTCCTGTAAGCTACTCCATTAAGCTATAAAAAACTCCAAGAGTTTTCAAGCATGGTTTTGTGTTATATTCGACCTGCTTAACGATCTGTACTAGGTCACTTCAAAAGTTCAAAATCACTGTTACACTGTGTAATTTAAGCAAAAATAAACCCAAACGGCTCCATTACGGGACGCCTGAAGTAACTCTGAGAACAAATGTTTGAGTAAAATCAACCCATTGGAAACCCATTATTATCAAGAAAGTGAGGTCCAAAACATTAGATGTAGTATCTGTAGATATGTACTTTATAAATCCATGCTGTGATGGGAAAATGACGCAGGTCTGCATGGTTTTGTTGTTTAAAAGTTAAAGGACTTTTCCCACGTAATTTTTTGCGTAGACTGTTCAATATCTTATTTTGAAGGGATAAAATGGTACTACATGACAACGAACGAAAAAAGAAAAAAAAAACAAGAAAGAAAGCTAATTTCGGCATGCCGAAGTTTAAATACCCTTGCAGTAAATAAGTAAGACTTGTTCGTTTTCTCGGGTACATAAATGTTGCAAACGAAAATGTTGCGAACGAAAATGTTGCGAGCGAAAATGTTGCGAACAAACTAATTGAATTTATATATATGTATATTCCTATGGCAGCCATATGATAGTGGTCCGATTTTGATCAAATTAAAACCGAAATTCTAAAATATTACAAAATGGCCATGTCTTTTAATTTTATGAAAATATGTTGAAAATGGCTTAAGTTATAATTTTTTTCCTAGAAATTTTTTGATTTTTTCTATGGCAGCTATATGATATACCCGTCCGATCTGGCCCGTTCCGACATATATAGTAGTGAGAGCATATAGACGACTATCTGCAAAGTTTCATTCAGATAGCTTAAAAACTGTGGGACTAGTTTGCGTAGAAACGGACGGACAGACGGACAGACAGACATGGCTAGATCGTCTCGGCTGTTGATGCTGATCAAGAATATACTTTATAGGGTCGGAAATGTCTCCTTCACTGCATTGCAAACTTCTGACTAAAATTATAATAAGATGTAGGGCTTTCCTTTAAACTAGGCCTGAAAATTAAGTTCGATTTTGGCATGATGTAAGAATAAATTAAGTCAGTGGAATAGATCGGCAATTGCCTGATCATTTTTTACAGTTGTATTTTCAAAAGAAAGCGACGAAGTATGAGTATTTGATTAGGTTTTATCAAAATTATAAAAGTGTTTTGGAACCTAAGTGAACTGGGCCCTTTATCGACTCAAATAATATTTGTAACCCTGCTAATTCAACACGGTAAAGCTTAAACGAACCAATAAATAATAGGATAGGGCCGATTGACAACCGATACGTTTAAATTTACAGCCTTGATTTATTGTTTTAAAGGCTCAAAGGCTTAAAGGCTTTAATGACTCAACTATTTAGAAAATCAAGGAGGTTTATTCGAGATTTAAATAACATCATTCCAGTTCAACTCCCGCATAGAGCGGACGTAGTGTCGCGTGAGCTCCGGGAAAAATTACAAAAAAAGTGGATGAAATAGAGAAAACATTGTAGGAGGCGAATAAAAAGGCGTCCGTTCTCTTTTCTTGTCACAAACGAAGTGTTCTTTATTCTCTCATTCCGTTCCTTCTTAGCCTATTACATGTATGTATTAGTGTGTCGGTTGCGAACGGGACACACACAGTAGTGTCCGTAAGCACGATCAGCACATTCGAGTAAGCGAGACGCGCATATTGTACTTAAAATTAAAAGTATGTATATCTAGGACTGTATGTACAATGACTGTGTGTATGTGTATGTATACGGTAGTGTGGCTGGCTTGCTACAATCGGCCATCCTGACCGGAGAGCTCCTGATCTCTATTTATTAACTTAGACTTTCGTTTATCCATGGGCGCATATTTGCCACTGCCCAAACTCCTTTGTATGGAAGTCTAGACTGTTGAAAACCTTCCACGTCCTCCACGACATATCTATCATTACGCAAAACTTTTGTTATTCTATATGGACCTTTGTATTTAGGGATTAATTTTTTGGATACGCCTACGTGCGAGTCGCAGTTCTTGATCATCACCAAATCTTCTTGTTCGTACTTATGAGGATCTTTTCTTTTAGAGTCTGTTCGTAACTTGTTGTATTCTTGCAATTTATTGATATTTTTGCCAGCATTTTCTCTAATTTTCTCCAAACTTACATCATCGTCTTTTTTGTTTATTTCTTCTAACCTTTCTTTTAAATGATCTATAACTTTGCCTTTTTGAGATACTCCAAATAGAACTTGACTTGGATGTTGGTTAAGTGATCTTTGCATTGTATTATTTAGCGCATACTCGACCGTTTCTAAAACAGTGTCCCAATGTTGTCCTTTGTCTGGTTCAATCAATTTAGCTATAATAGGACCTATGCTTCTGTTTACCGTTTCGACCTGACCATTAGCCTGTAGGGAGCCAGTGGCTATCTTTATGTGTTTTATTTTATTTTCTTTTAAGAAATCTTGAAATTCCCCAGAGGTAAAACATATCCCTCGGTCCGAAATAATACATTTTGGCCTACTGTAAGCCCTAAAATAATCCTTTAATGCTACTATTGTTTCCTTTGATTTTGTTGTTTTTGCGGGATATACAAACTTTGTAAATGCGTCTATAATCACTAATATGTGTTTGTTCGACCTACTTTTATCAACAGGACCATAATGGTCTATGTGTACTACGTTTACTTTGGGAATGTTGTGAAGGAATCCCTCTTCTTTTCCAGACTTTTCAGAATAAGCTATGCACTTCAGACAATTGCTAATATGTATCTTGCATTTGTAACTTTGGGAAACCAATAGCTTTTTGAAATCACTTCTACCATCTTGTCTATCCCAACATGTCCTAATTGATCATGATAATTAAACAAAACGTGGCTCTCCATTTCGCTTGGTACATAAAATAAAATAACTTCCTTATCCTTCTTTCGATAAACTATACAATTACGCATTTCATAATCTTTGAGTTCTGACAGTTGCAGCTGCTTAGCTATAGTTTTGATCTTCTCGTCTCTGCTTTGACAAATAATTAGATTTTCCTCAAATGAGTTACAATCGATCGTTAGTATGTTTGTATTTCTACTGAGCGCATCTACGTGCTGCATGCGCTTACCGGCCCTATGTTCTAAGATGTAATCATAATCTTGTAAAAACAGCGCCCACCTGGCTATTCTTGGACTTAATTCTTTTTTATTTAATGCTAAGGTAAAAGCACTACAATCTGTGACTATTTTGAACTCTATTCCTTGAAGATAAATCCTAAAACATTGCAAAGAGTAAATCACCGCAAGGGTTTCTAATTCGAAACTGTGGTATTTTGCTTCAACATCAGTCGTTCGTTTAGAAAAGTAAAATACCGGATGAAACTTATTGTCTTTCTTTTTCTGCATAAGAATAGAACCGAATCCTAAAGCGCTAGCGTCGCAATGTAATTCCGTTGGGTCTGTGGGACTGTATAATGCTAACATAGGGGCTTCTGGAAGATTTCTTTTTATTGTTTCAAAACATTCTAACTCTGTCGCACCAAAATCGAATTTTCTATAGGAGCATAATCCAAGAAAGCTCTGAACTTCATGCGTTTTTGTCGGTACCGGAAAGTCTTTTACTGCTTGCATGCCTTTTGAGTCTGGTTTAATACCCTCTCCTGATATTACATTCACATGATATTCACATTTGTCTATCCTTAATTCCAACCTGCTATTTACTAATCTCCTGAATACTTCCGTTAATATTTCTATATGACTTTTACTATCTCTTGTTGCTATCAAAATATCGTCCATGTAAATCCTCATCCTTGTCCTCTTTTACCAAGTCTGCAAAAATTCTATTCACAAATCTTTGAAAAACTGCAGGAGCGTTTCGTAAGCCGAACGGCATTTTGAGCCATTCGTACTGCCCCATTGGCGTAGTGAACGCGGTAGGGTAGTTGTCTTTTAGCATGTTTTTGTTGAGAGTTCGAAAGTCCACGCACATTCTTAATTCTCCTAACTTTTTCTTAACTAGAACAATTGGTGATGCATATTTTGACTCGCTTGCACGTATAATCCCGTCTTTTAGGTAATCGTCTAATAAATTTTGAACTTGACTTTTTTCTGTATATGATAATCGCCTCGGAGGGTAGTTGAATGGTTTCGTGTTGTCAAAATTAAGTTTCATTTCCCATTTTACTTCTGGGACTTCTGGACGTTTTGCATTCACATAAAATTGATCAAATATGTCTATTAATTTGTTTCTTAAATTCAATTCACACTTGTGACGTTCAGTCGAGCCTCGGGTAGTCAGGGCTGGCCAGGGTCATCCAGGACATTTATTTGGTTCAGGATAGTGGTGCTAGAAAAGGAATCCCCGACCCGAGTCCAGTGAGAACGCGCAGAGTTTAACCTTAACTAGGCTTATATATACGAGGTTTATTGGTTTCTCTACAGTATGTAATGCAACAGGATACGAAGACGGGCGGTGTCCGCGGCGGGTGGCGACGAGCGTCCGTGTCCGGGTGAAGCTCCTCGTGTCCGGTGTCTGTGTATGTGGGTCCCTCGCGTCTGGCTGGGATAAATGTTGATAGAGCAGGACGATCTCCGTCAGCAGTATACGTAATGGGGATAAAGCAGGACGACTCCGTCAGCAGGATACGTAATATGGTCAGAGTAGGACGAAACCGTCAGCGGGAGACGTAATATCGATACAGCAGGACGAAACCGTCAGCAAGATACGTAATATGGTTAGAGCAGGACGAAACCGTCAGCAGGATACGTAGTGTGGTTAAAGTAGGACGAAACCGTCAGCAAGGATACGTAGTGTTGATAAAGCAGGACGAAGCCGTCCGCAAGATACGTAGTGTTGATAAAGCAGGACGAAGCCGTCAGCAAAGATACGTAGTGTTGATAAAGCAGGACGAAGCCGTCAGCAAAGATACGTAAAATGGTTAAAGTAGGACGAAGCCGTCAGCAAGATACTTAGTGTTGTTAAAGTCTTACTCCTGGTTACCGCTGGCTCCTAATCCTGGGTTGCTGCCTGGTTGCTGCTCGCTAGTGACTTCCACCTTGGTCGACGCCGACCACTCAATGAATAATCTGAGGCCAGCGGCCCGCTTTATATAGCGCTTGGCTGGCTTTGGTGTGCCCGCTCGGGCCGTGG
The DNA here is from genome assembly GCA_018151655.1 of Drosophila bocqueti. NCBI lineage: Eukaryota > Metazoa > Arthropoda > Insecta > Diptera > Drosophilidae > Drosophila > Drosophila bocqueti. Next base: position 66,207 of record JAECXF010000037.1, read on the forward strand.
GTTTGCCCGACTTAGTGTGGCCGGCGCTTGGGTTTAGTGTGGCCGTCGCTCGGGTTTAGAGTGCCCCTTCGCTTGTTTGGGCGCGCGCGCGTACTTCATTTGAATTTGAATATTCTTTAATTGTGCGCGGTACGCGTCACACTCCCCCCTCCTTTCGATAGTGGCGCCATATGGTGGCCGCCACTGTGTCCTTATTCGTTGTTTTCCCGGCTCCCGGCTCCGTCGCTGCTGTCCTCCGCCAGCCCTTGGGAGGTGAGCCATTCTGGTCCGGCCCATTCGGGCGTGTTCCGTCTGCGGTTGGGCCTTCCCGTCGCGGCTTTCACCTCTCGGGCTTGCTCTGCCAGTGACTTTCGTTGGGGGGTTGGCCACCCCGCTCCGGCCCTGTTGGACGTTATCCGTCACCGTCGAGGCCATCGCGTCGTGCCTATCTCCCTCTCGTCCTGCCGGTCGTCTACTTTTCATCTTTGGTGGCGCTGTCCTTTTCCGGACTGTCCCCGGTGCCACCGGCTTGCTCAGCCTTGCTCGGGACTTTTTGGCGCTCGCCGTGAACTTCGGCTTCTTGACTCCTCCTGCTCGCTCTTTGTCCTTCTTCTTCCTTCCTGTCGTTTTCCGCTCCTCAATCCTGTGCTCCCCATATTCGATTCCACGCTCCTCCTCTTCTCCACGTTGCTCTGCGCTCCTCTCCACCTCGTACGCCTGTTCTTCGGCACACTCTTCTTTCTCCTCCACGTTGACCTCCTCCAAATCCTCTTTCCCTACGGCTGACCTCATGTACTCCTCGGTCTCTTTACTGTCTAGAGTGCTCCATGGATCTGGCACAACCTGGCATGACTGCTAATATCCACGTGCTCGGCAAAATTACATTTATATAGGAGCATATGAATTGAATTATATATTATATAATATATATTATATATTATATATTATATATTATATATTATATATTATATATTATATATTATATATTATATATTATATATTATATATTATATATTATATATTATATATTATATATTATATATTATATATTATATATTATATATTATATATTATATATAAATATAAAGACTTTTTTCTGACCGTCCATTCCTATGGTAGCTATAGGATATAGTCGGCCGATCTTCATTAAACTTGCTCAGGGGGAAAAAAACCATAGTGCAATGTGTAAAGGGAACGAATGAGGACAAAGGGTAATTCAGAGTTTAAACAACAAATTGACATTCTGGAATATATTTTTATTAATCCCATAGTTTTGTAAACTTATTTTTTCTCACTTTTCGAATTTCTTATATCAAAAAGTTGCACCCAAAGTAGAAAGATAGTAGAAATTCGTATATCAGTACAAAATGTTGAAATAAGTATTTTTGCACTCTCATTTGAAATTTTTCTGGATAATCTCGGTCTATTCAGCGACGAACAAAGTGAAAGAATTCACCAAGAAATACAAACAATTGAAAAACGAGTTGCAGGAAAGAGCCAAGTTAGGATGCTAGCTAATTACTGTTAGTCACTCATGCGTGAAACTAATGACGCAAAGCAAAAGATCCAGCAAACATTTTTAGTTGATATATTTTTCGAACAAATACTTTTTTTTAAATTTTTTTACTTATATACGAACTTTTACTGTCTTTTTTTCCTGTAAGCTACTCCATTAAGCTATAAAAAACTCCAAGAGTTTTCAAGCATGGTTTTGTGTTATATTCGACCTGCTTAACGATCTGTACTAGGTCACTTCAAAAGTTCAAAATCACTGTTACACTGTGTAATTTAAGCAAAAATAAACCCAAACGGCTCCATTACGGGACGCCTGAAGTAACTCTGAGAACAAATGTTTGAGTAAAATCAACCCATTGGAAACCCATTATTATCAAGAAAGTGAGGTCCAAAACATTAGATGTAGTATCTGTAGATATGTACTTTATAAATCCATGCTGTGATGGGAAAATGACGCAGGTCTGCATGGTTTTGTTGTTTAAAAGTTAAAGGACTTTTCCCACGTAATTTTTTGCGTAGACTGTTCAATATCTTATTTTGAAGGGATAAAATGGTACTACATGACAACGAACGAAAAAAGAAAAAAAACAAGAAAGAAAGCTAATTTCGGCATGCCGAAGTTTAAATACCCTTGCAGTAAATAAGTAAGACTTGTTCGTTTTCTCGGGTACATAAATGTTGCAAACGAAAATGTTGCGAACGAAAATGTTGCGAGCGAAAATGTTGCGAACAAACTAATTGAATTTATATATATGTATATTCCTATGGCAGCCATATGATAGTGGTCCGATTTTGATCAAATTAAAACCGAAATTCTAAAATATTACAAAATGGCCATGTCTTTTAATTTTATGAAAATATGTTGAAAATGGCTTAAGTTATAATTTTTTTCCTAGAAATTTTTTGATTTTTTCTATGGCAGCTATATGATATACCCGTCCGATCTGGCCCGTTCCGACATATATAGTAGTGAGAGCATATAGACGACTATCTGCAAAGTTTCATTCAGATAGCTTAAAAACTGTGGGACTAGTTTGCGTAGAAACGGACGGACAGACGGACAGACAGACATGGCTAGATCGCCTCGGCTGTTGATGCTGATCAAGAATATACTTTATAGGGTCGGAAATGTCTCCTTCACTGCATTGCAAACTTCTGACTAAAATTATAATAAGATGTAGGGCTTTCCTTTAAACTAGGCCTGAAAATTAAGTTCGATTTTGGCATGATGTAAGAATAAATTAAGTCAGTGGAATAGATCGGCAATTGCCTGATCATTTTTTACAGTTGTATTTTCAAAAGAAAGCGACGAAGTATGAGTATTTGATTAGGTTTTATCAAAATTATAAAAGTGTTTTGGAACCTAAGTGAACTGGGCCCTTTATCGACTCAAATAATTTTTGTAACCCTGCTAATTCAACACGGTAAAGCTTAAACGAACCAATAAATAATAGGATAGGGCCGATTGACAACCGATACGTTTAAATTTACAGCCTTGATTTATTGTTTTAAAGGCTCAAAGGCTTAAAGGCTTTAATGACTCAACTATTTAGAAAATCAAGGAGGTTTATTCGAGATTTAAATAACATCATTCCAGTTCAACTCCCGCATAGAGCGGACGTAGTGTCGCGTGAGCTCCGGGAAAAATTACAAAAAAAGTGGATGAAATAGAGAAAACATTGTAGGAGGCGAATAAAAAGGCGTCCGTTCTCTTTTCTTGTCACAAACGAAATGTTCTTTATTCTCTCGTTCCGTTCCTTCTTAGCCTATTACATGTATGTATTAGTGTGTCGTTTGCCGATCGTGCGAACGGGACGCAGACAGTAGTGTCGGTAAGCACGATCAGCACATTCGAGTAAGCGAGACGCGCATATTGTACTTAAACTAAGAGTATGTATATCTAGGACTGTATGTACAATGACTGTGTGTATGTATACGGTAGTGTGGCTGCTTGCTACAACATAAATAATATTATACTGGAGTAGTCCAAACAGTGCGAAAAGACGCTAACCAATTAAAAACAAAGAAAAATATATTCATAACTAGTGGTATCATTAAGCCAAATGGTTATTTAATTTAATTTAATAAGTGCCACGCATAATAATCTCGAAAAATGAGCAGCGATCCAAAGAATGAGCGTAGAAGCTCCGTAAATCCAAGAAGCGCCTCTTACTCTTACTTCTTAACACGCGATATCGACGAAGAAAACAAGTCAACAAAGAGCATCTCGGCTCTACTGACCGTCGACAGCAAGAGAGCGAGATCTTGCTTACCCACTCTGCTCACCCCAACTCCCACATCATTGTAGCAGTGCTGCAATTTTTGCAGTCGCAGCAAAAGTATCACCAATAACTAAACCAACTACCAAAATTTCGAATTCGATGCCAACGCCTGAAGTGCAAAATTCAATGGCAGAAAAAAACTTAAACTTCGATAAGCAACAAGCGGTCCCGGCTTTACAGACCGGTATATAAATTTCCATGTTGTTCCGCTTATGGAACATCCACGAAACCAAAGTTCAAAAGAAGTCCGAAGAACATTTCCGAACTGTGTCTAAGTACCTGGAGGAAACAAAATAGAACTTCTACACCTACCAACTAAAAAGCAGCAAGGGACTGCAAGTTGTACTAAAACGGAGAGATTCAAGAAACCCTTAAAGCCAAGGGCTTCTGTTCCAAAAATGTCAGCAACATAATTAAAAGGAACAAAAAGCTGCAACCACTTTTCAGCTCTTACTGCATCGAAAGATCACTGTGGATTAACCGCACAAATGATAGGGCCCTGTACAATGCACAAACTGCCAGAAGTATGGACACGCTGCACACTTTGGACAGTCTGCGTAGTCTGCGGAGACTTCTATAACTCCGTAAACTGCCCCGCAAGCAAAGAAGACCCCCAAAAGAAAAAATTGGCAACTGTGGGGGAAAAAATACTCCAAACTAAAGAGGCTGTGCGGTCTACAAGGAGCTAAAGATTTGCATGCTAAGAGCGATAGCTACGCGTCAACAAAATACCCAAAATGTGAATTATAACTCAACTAACGAATTGCAAACGTTTTTCTCTCTTCCAAGTGAACGGAGGTGTTTTTTTCTTGCATAAAAACTAACGGGGTTTTATTTAAATCTTCTATTTTGTGTTCAATAATGTTCCCGTTCAGTCCGCATGCATGCACCTATTGCGATTTGTGCATTTAATCAACTCTAACCTGAAGCAGGCTCTCAACAGCAGCCTCCCTCGGCTCTGCCATTGACCCACAGGATGGAATTCAAGAATGCAGAGGTCGAGTGCTACAAAAAAATAGGAACCTGAAAATGCCGCTGGAGGGACCGTGCCCCCGGTGATTTTCGTTAAGTCCCCTGGGGGGCAGAACTAAAACCGAAAAAATAAAAATTAAACAGGAAAAACTCAAATTTTCCTATGCTATGGACGAACTCTTTGGCAAAATATGATCTACCAAATTCTGTCCTGAATATGTTATCGTCAAAGAGTTTGAATCTGAAAAAAAGAAAAGGAGGTTGGTTGGAACAAGTCTTCCCAGGGGCGACCAGACCACTGCGCCCTTTACGAGATCTGCTCCAAAAAACTGACAAATTCTCTCAGTATTTCCTATAAGAATGCAAAAGGCTTACGCAGTAAGCTTAACTAATTGTATTCTGACAGTCTTTCGTTTGCTTCCCAGGTTGTTGTGTTCACAGAAACCTGGTTAAAGCCGGAGATTCTGAGCTTCAAAGTTGTTCAAGCTGTGTTCACGATATATCGGCTGGATCGTCCTATCAGACGTGAATCAGACGTCCCACGTCAGAATAACTACCTTTCGAGGAGTACAGCGATATTGAACTCCTTCGTGTGAAGCTGCTGGTAGCTCCATTTTGTCCCTACATTGGAACCATATTTCCGCTATCCAGATGGTTTCAATCGACTTTCGGATACTGACCATTTAGTAGTTCTTGGTGATTTTAATATTACATGGGCTATTTGGTTCTCAACTAAATTCACAAAAACACTTCATACTACAAAACAGCGTGATTTTATTGATGGCTTGTTCGACATTTTGCTGTCTCAAGTCAATTATATTAGAACACTTGATTGATCTCTGTTTTGTTTCACAGCTAAAGATCCCTATCATCCTACTTTCGATGTTATTCTCGACATTGGGACTGATTTACAGAATATATCTGACCGTTCAGCACATAAAGTCAATTGTTTTTGCCAGACGGACTTCGAACGGGTAAATAATTTCATATCTGGTCCGATCTATTCATGTGCTTTGACGTGGCTGAAGCCGTGGATATTTTTTACAGTTCCGTGAATTTATTTTTTTTATTTTCCACAAATAGCAAACATCTACCATTAAATACCATATCCTACCTCTGACCAAATAAGGAGTAATTTTTATTGATATGCTCCAACTCACATCAGGTGTGCAGAGACAAAGATAGGTGACTTAAAACAATTTGAGTGTTAACATCTTAGAATATTTCAACCTGTAACAAAAATTAGAACGCATTATAAATGGTCATACAAAACGCAAAGGGCCATGCATCTCGAAAAAAAGACATACATTTACATTTAGAGTTGTTGAGAAACAGTAAATTGTCAGTGCACCGGGACTGCATATTGTTTAAGTCAGTTTACAAAAGCATATAAGAGTCAGAATTTGTGAGTGGCAAACATAGTTTTTCGTTATCAGCATACATCATCACGTGAGAATTAAGAACCACATTGGGCAAGTGATTAATAATAATGACAAAGAAAAGTGGCCCAAGGTGACTCCTTTGTGGAACACCCGAAATTACGCGGACACTGTTGGAAAATGAACCATTATAAGCTACTCTTTGAGTTCAGTTCGATAAGTATGTGGCGATACAATTGGTCAGCAAAACAGGAAACCCCAAGAGAATATGTTTTATTTAGCAGCAGCTGATGGTACTTTAAGTTGGTGGGGGTGGTGGTGGATATATTACAAGTTGGTTTGTGGGTGGTGTTGCGTAAGGCTAGCATAGGGACGTAACTCTCGCGGCCATACCGCAAGCTTCGCGAAAGCATGGCCCCCATTAGCCTGTGGCCTGTGGACCTGGACGCCTATGTTCGCCTCCAGACTCCAACGCTCGCTCTCGAAGCGATAAAGTAAGAACTGCAACTTGTAGGTCGGATGAACTTAATTTTTTTACTATTTGACTCGACCTCTTCGGTTTGTTGTTTCTGTTGATGATGTTCCTTCTTGTATAATAGAGATGGCAACATCAGGTTCTAATATTTTCAGTACTATTTGGAATCTCTTGCTGCTTTTTAGTTGATACAGCTCGAAAGTATTCTTCAGATTTGGTTTGAATTTTGGTTTCGTGAATATTACATTTAATAAGCGGAACAACATAAAAATGTTTTGCCATCGACCAGCGCAAAGAACAATTCTGTTAACCAGGGCTTTTTAGCTTTTTTTCCTATTATGAATAGGTGGGGCTTTGGTTTCCTTTGGGTCTCCTGCTTAGGCTCTGCTTGGTTGCTTTCCGTTTCTTCTAAGGTAGAAAATCTTTTGTTGTTGGTGTTGTCCTGGTAGTTCCTTGCTTTCATTCATACGGTTGATTATTGGTTTATTTTCAACCGTGTTTTGTGGATGTTCACGCCAAAAGGTAGCTTATTTTCTAGAGGCAGTGTGATCCCGTATACTCTCTCTCTCCCTCCACCCACAGAATTTCTAATCAGGTGTCACAAGCTAGTTTTAAGTCTTGTGAAACTATGTTTAATTTCCGATTCTATGAATAAATAATAAAATTTTTGTATAATTCGTCTACTACAACTGAGCACATCAGGGGAGACGAGACTCCACCTTGTGGACACCCTCTTACTTATAGAGTGTTTCTCCTTAAAGCCACCCCTCCGAACATTTGGTTCTTCGACCCGGATTATTCCATTCCCAGCAGTTTCGTTGGACATAACACAGCACAACATAGGTTAGGTTAGGTTAAGTCGGAAAGCCCTCAAGGGGCCGCGCAGAGGCCAATATGGCCCTTAGCTATCCGAATGTTTCTGTATATTAAATTTTTAATCTAGGCAGTAACCTATGAGAATTCCCACTAACAGTCTGCAGTCTTTTCTTGGAAGATGCAGCACGTAGTGGCTGAGTTTTTCGTTGCGCTCGTAGCATATGATTTTTGATGTTTTGCAGGTTGTGGAAGCTCTCCTCCATCTATTTTTGCCCGTCTCTCTAGTTCGCTTAGGAGCGTTCTTAGGGAGACAGGGACGTTTTCTATTCTTTCATTTGACAGTCTGCCGTTTCGTTACCATCGATGCTCTGGTGGCTTGGAACCCAGTAGATCCGCACTGACATGGTCGTGCAAAGGATATCTAGTGCCTCCCTGCTTGCTAGTACCGCAGGATCTTATCGCCGATTGAGTGTCTACGAACAAGTTGGCCGCTTCATGTGGGCAGTCTATGCTCTGCGCAAGCTCTGCCGCTTTCCCTATAGAGAATACTTGCGCCTGGAATATGCTGCATTGGCTTGGTAGCTTATACGTCAGCCTCATTTCAGGGTCTGTACAGTATATGCCCGCTCCAACTCCTCCCTTCATCTTGGAGCCGTCGGCATATAAGATATGATAGATGCGGCAAGGTAGCTGCTCGCAAACTCCTCTCCCTGCGCCGTTGCTGCAGGGGAATGTCTCCGTGGCACGTTGCTGCTCACGGAGTTGTAGATTGGGTGATGCAGCAGTTGCTGCCCACAACTGAGTCCAGACTTAGGATGAATACGGCAAGGGGTTGCGCGCAAGATCCCACAACTGAGTCCAGACTTAGAATGAATACGGCAAGGGGTTGCGCGCAAGATCCTCCGCCTGCGCCGTTTGCTGCAGGAGGTGTCACCGTGTCACGTTGCTGCTCACGGATTGGAATGGGTGCTGCGGCAAGTTACTGCCCACTGCACAGTCACCTCGTGTTCGCCTCTGGAGCTGTGGTGTGCTGCAGAGTGCGGATCGGGACCAGGTGGTAACCGCGGTCAAGACTATAGTTGAGGTGACCTACTGGACCGGTAGTAGGATCCTAGCCCCGACTTGATATTCACAGTGGTTGATTGAATGAAAGTCTCGATATGGAAGATCAGCTTTTATTCTTTGACTTCCAATTCAGAAGTAGGAAAAGATATCTTAACATTACCCTATCTCGCACAGATCTCGACCGCCAACCAGCTTCCGAAGTACACATTCGTGTGACGTCGTCGGACACAGCTTTTACAACTGTTACTTGTTAACTACTCACCCTCATTTCAAAAATGGGCGTCTTCGTCCATGACCGTGTTAGCAAGGATTTGCATTACCGCTATCGAGGCTCCGCTTTGCCTCCTGATAAATCTTAATATTTATCATCTCTCAGAATGCGAAGCAGATTGATGTTGGTGCAGGTGGCATCTAATTGTAAGCATTTGCAACTCTTTATATGCTGCAACCTTTCTTCGTTTGACTAGTGAAGGAAGGGCAGGCTTAAAAAGCGGCTGGTCCCTGGTTGACGAAAACTGGTTGGCCGATCCTCAATAAGGGTGCTAGGTCGCTCGGATGAGCCGACCAATAGGCCGCAAACGCTTGAGGTGACAGCAACGCTTCTAGTTTGACCTGGCACTGATTTATATTGATCGAGGTCTGATATCGGACCAGTGTGCGCTTTTTGAACTATCTACCATACAAACTAAAAATTATAAATTGCCAGCTTGAAAAAAACTTCTTGTTTTTTATCTTATTGTAAATTGACAGCTGGAGTTGGAGCTGGAGTTGTTCCTTCCATACGAGCTATGTGGCCAAGCCAGCGAAGTCGCTGAATATTAATTCGCTTGACTATGTCCACATCGCCATATAGCTCATACAGCTCATCGTTCCACCTGATACGGTAGGTTCCGCCAACGCAAACAGGTCCGAAGATCTTGCGAAGGATTTTTCTCTCGAAGACACCAAGAGCAGCTGCATCTGACTGCGTCACTGTCCAGGCTTCCGCACCATATAGAAGCACTGGGATGATGAGTATCTTGTAAAGGGTTAGCTTCGTCTTTCGAGAGAGGGCTCTGCTAATCATTTGCCTACTGAGCCCAAAGTAGCTTGTGTTGGCAAGTGTGATACTCCGCTTGATCTCCAGGCTGACATCGTTGTTGTTGGTCACTGCAGTTCCTAGATAGACAAAAGTCCTTGACCGACTCAAAGTCATAGTCTCCAGCAGTAAGATGAGAGTCAAGACGCCGCGTCTCTCGGTTACTGCACATTATAAAGTTTGTTTTGCCCATATTCACTGAGTGAGACCAACTCTAGCCGATTCTCTTTCAATAGCTCCAAAAGCAGCCGTCACATCACGCTTGGTACGACCAATGATGTCAATATCATCAGCGTAACCAAGGAGCTGGACAGTATTGTGCCCCCTCGATGCACTCCAGCTTTCCTTATGACACTCTCCATTAGCAGATTGAAGAGAACACAAGATAGCGAATCGCCTTGTCTGAGACCCCGCTTGGTACTGAAGGTTTCCGAATGGTCATTTCCTACCTTGACAGAGCTGATGGTGTTGCTCAATGTCATACTACAAAGCCGTACTAGCTTTGCAGGAATACCAAACTCAGACATGGTGGCGTACAGGCGTCCTCGCCGTGGACTATCAAAAGCAGCTTTAAAATCGACAAACAGGTGGTAGGTGTCGATTTGGTTCTCATACGCTTTCTCCAGGATCTGGCGTAGTGTGAAGATCTGGTCGACTGTGGACCGACCAGGGCGAAAGCCGCATTGATACGGTCCGATCAATGCTTCAGCATATGGCTTAAGTCTCTCACACATTACGCTCGTGAGAACTTTGTATGTGACGGGAAAGAGACTGATGCCACAATAATTGGTGCGTTGTGTTGCATCACCCATCTTCAGAATGGGGCAGATCATACTCAGATTCCAATCATTGGGCATGCTTTTCGCTAACCATACGTTGCAAATGAGCTGGTGCATGCTCCGTACCAACTCATCGCCTCCAGCCTTAAACAGTGCAGCCGGTAGCCCGTCCGCTCCCACGGCTTTAATGTTTTTAAGTCGTCTTATGGCGACTTCGACTTCCATATAGCTAGGGGTGGGAACTTCAACACCATCCTCTCTGATTGGGGTTAGTGGATCTTCTTCATCAGACTCTTGGTTGTCTCCAGCCAAAAGACTTTCAAAGTGATCCCTCCATAACCTCAGTACTGTCTCTGCATCCGTGGCAAAATTTCCATCATCCCTCCTGCAGGCAAGCGATCCAGACTTATACCCTTGAGTCATGCGTTTGACCCTCCGGTAAAAGTCGCGGGCATCATTCCTGCTCCTGCTATTCTCCAACTTCTCACACTCAAGCCTTTCCATCTCCTGCTTCTTCCTCGTGAAAAGGCGCTTCTCATTTCTTCTCCGCGTCCTATAAATATCCACCACTGCTCGTGTGGCTCCTGCTTGCAGCGTCCGCCTGTATGCAGCGTTCTTTGGAGCAGTCGCTTCCCGACACTCCTGATCATACCATGAATTCCGTTTTGGGGGATGTTGGAGTCCAAGGATTTCCACAACAGAAGCATTTATGGCGGTAGATATGCACGTCCACATATCTGACGTATTTATAGGCGTTGGAGGGTGCTGGCCAAGTCGGCCTGAGAGTCGAGCGGAGAAGGCATCCCTGTGCTGTTGTGATTGCAGCATTTCGATGTCAAGCTTTCTTGGCATATCGTGCGATTTTCGCGACACACAACCGTGCGCGGACCTTGGCTGCGACAAGGTAGTGGTTAGAGTCGATGTTAGGATCCCGGCACGATCTCACATCAAGTATGCTAGACGCATGTCTTGCATCGATCACAACATGATCAATCTGGTTGCAAGTCAGACGATCAGGTGACAGCCAGGTTGCTTTGTGGATGTTGAGATGACGGAATCTTGTACTACTAACTATCATATTGTGCGCAGCAGCAAAACCTATAAGTCTAAGCCCGTTTGCAGAGGTAGACTCATGTAGACTATGCTGTCCAACGGTTGCTCCAAAGATGCTTTCCCGTCCGATTTTGGCATTAAAATCTCCGTGGAGAATCTTAATCTCATGTGACGGGCAGCGGCTATACCCTCGATCGAGTTCTATATAGAAAGCATCTTTGATGGCGTCGTCCTTCTCCTCCGTTGGTGCGTGCGCACAGATAAGGCTGATGTTGAAGAATCTGGCAGCTACTCGGATCGTCGCAAGTCTCTCGTTTACAGGTTTAAACTGTGAGACTCGGTGCCGTATCCTGGCTCCTACGACGAATCCACAACCAAACTCGCGCCTATCTGTATGACAGCTGTAGTATGTGTCACAATTCCTTTTCTTCATGCTTCCCTTTCCGTTCCATCGAATTTCCTGGATAGCTGTAATGTCAGCCTTCAAATTGCTGAGAGTATCCACTAGCCGTGCACTTTGGGTTATAACTCAGCGGATGCTAAGTTACAATCCAGGGAAAACCGCGTGGAGGTAGTGCTTCGACTTGAAGAATGCAGGGACAAGGCTCACACTGGTGCCCACCAAGTTGAACACAGTCAGTAGGTTTACCTTGTATACCTTCCCCCAATTCCCCCAAAGCCATAGCCATATATATATGGTCAAGGGTACAGTCGGTAACGTTACATTCTTACGCACATTTTTTGCTATATCTCAAAAAAAATAATTAAAATGCATAATGTCTTATATGCATCTGAAAGTACTCTTAGAGACTTACATTTCGTGGGTTCAAAGTTTATCTTTATCTTTCTTGCCTTCGGAGTAATCACTTTTCAAAGTGGTCGGTAACGTTACATTTTTTTGGAAGTGACTTTTGAGGTTAGTGCACAAAAGCTTTATTATTAGTGAATGTAGCTGCACATATTTTTGATTTTATGCATTTTTTGAAAGATAAGGAATGAAAGAAAAGATATAACTTTCTAATTAGCCAAAAAATGTATTTCTTCGTGCCTCTACGAGCCTAAAACCAAAGTCGGTAACGTTACACAAAAAGTTGGTAACGTTACACGTACGAAATTCAGAGAAATTTTGACGAAAATAAAGCAACAATATAGTAAACTTTATTGAGTTTTTTGGTTTTCAGCTGCTTAAATAGTCACTTTGAGTGGCTTAATAGTCATATTTCTTAAATATGTTTTGAGGTTTCAGAAGTCACTAATTTTCCGTTCAATACTTGAATTTGATGGGCAGATGAAATACCAGAAATGTCCTTCGCACCGGCAAACACAGCAACTGAGTTCAACTCATTGTTGATTTGGTGAAATTCTACATCTGTGACTTCCTCGTGTGCTTCAATTCGTTTGAGACAAATACTTCCGATTGAAACCATTCGTTATGGTACAAAGCGCTCGTAAAGATTGTTAACTGACGTTGATTCTAGTGGGCACTTTGTACTTTATCCTGGGCCTCACAAATAAAGTTTTCGGCGAAATCCACTTGTATCAATGCCTCATCGACAAATTCGATATTGGAGGCCCGTGGAAGATCGTGAAGGATGAATATTTCAGCTCGTGCACGTTTGACAAAACAGTGTTTGAGAAAATGGGACGATATGGCAGCAATATGTGCGATGAGCTCTGATAAAACACAGCCCTCTGTAAATATACAATAAATTCATCAAAAATGGTCGGTAACGTTACACATGTTTTCAGTCATTTATTCCACCATGGTACTATTTTTGATTAATTTCAATTTGGTTTCTTAAAATACACTCTAAATACACACAAAAAATGTATATCATCAAATTGGTTGAGTTGCTTAAATATGTTTAAAAAAACTTTTTCTAAATTTTTATCGGTAACGTTACTCCCAAAAAGCGGTACATTGAAAGGTTGTTAAATAAGACCACGGATAATATTTTTGTTCGAAATTTTGATATAATTCTTTGATTTTGAGTATATTACACTGAATTTAATCAAAATTGCAACATAAAAAGTTGAATAAAATATAAATTCTTACCTTTTTCTGAGGCTCTGTTGATTTATCAATTTTCGACACACAGTAAGAACAAGTGAATGAGTTGCGAAATGTCAAACCAAAGAAACATTTCTTTGTGTGACATTAGTGTTTCCCGATGCTATGGAATATATTCTAACAGAATATCATAGCAATAGCGGTAAATTCAAAGAAAAAAAGTTTGTTGCTTGGTTTCGTTTAACGTACCCTTGACCATATAAATTCATTTAGTTTGTTCGCAATATTTTCGTTCGAAACATTTTCGTTCGCAACATTTTCGTTCGCAACATTTATGTCAGTACCCGAGAAAACGAAAAAGTCTTACTTACTTACTGCAAGGGTATTTAAACTTCGGCATGCCGAAGTTAGCTTTCTTTCTTGTTTTGTAATCATTAGACCTCGGAATTTGCATCCTTTCATATTTTACATCCGATTGATGCCAAATTTTAAATTTAGACTTTATAAAATTCACAGACTTCCACCCCAATTTATAAACAAATTTCACATTCCAATCTCGGCGACAATTCCTTTGTCTTTGATTTTATCATTGCCATTGCCAACGCCTAGCTACCCGCTAAAGTAAACAACCCAAACGTAAAATAAACACAGCTTCCGCTTAGAGACCAAACCATGGTCAACGTATTGCGCTTCACATAAACTGCATCGGTCAGCATAATTGAATTTCACAATGCAGTGGAATAATTTCAGCATAAAGCTTTTATTCTAAACATAATTGAAAGTTCAAGAAGTTTCCTAAAAAGGTTCTGGCCGAGGTTGCTTGGATTAGGATTAATAATTTTAAGATCAGTTCGAGTTTGAGTTCGAGTTTGTGTCTGATACGAGTCTGATTCGGGACGAGTTCGATAAACCTGAAGTAGTGTCTTGTAATTAAGTATTAAGTGAAAAGTTTTACATCAATAAAGAAATATTAAAAAACATAAAATTAAAAAAATTATTTTTTTTTAAATAATTAACAACAACAATTTTAATTGGCGCCCAACGTGGGGCGGTGTACTTAAAAGTTCTAAATAAAATATTAACAATAACAAGTTAAATATAAAACGGAACTCGCGCCGCCAACAACTCACATTTTTAGTGGGAAAATAAAAACACCCACACTAAACCGACGACACCTAACTATTGTGACAGTGATCGTGGAAAAACTTAATTGGAAATTAATTAATGGAATAATCCGATTAAGAATTTAATATTTAAAAAGGTGGACTGAAATCTTAATACAAATTACAAGAACACAATTAATAAAAATACGAATCAGAACTCAACTACAAACCAAAATATTCAAACAAATTAAACAAATCAACACCAAGAAGGAAGCGGCAAACCGCCGCCACAGATAAATACAAAAATTGAAGGAAGACCCCAATATAAAAGAAGCAGAAGAACTAAACTGAAGGAAGACCCCAAATCAGGACAACTACACTGAAGGAAGACGCCAACAGAAAGTACGTGAGCAGAAAAAAAAATTATTAAGATATTTTTTAAAGTGAATGATAAACAAGATCAAGATACAGGGCTACTATACACTTTTTAAATCAAAATTAAAAAAAAAATTTTAACAAATAATTAAAAATAACAATCTGGAAAATTTAATAAATAGTTTTGAAGATTTGAATTTAACAATGGCAACCGGAGGTTCAGCTTCAACCTTTTCTGCGGGCGGGATATCCAGCGCCAGCAATCTGACAATGGAATTAATTAACCGATTAAATAATGTACAATTGGGTGAAGTGATTAGAAAAATTGAAGGGATAGAAGGGCAGTTAACTGCTAACAAAAACGAAGTCGAAGATTATAAAATCCAAACAATTGACCCAAATATAAAATGTGAAACCACCCTAGAGGTAGTTAAATCTTTACCAAAGTTCACAGGTGAAATTACCCAATATGTAGGCTGGAGAGAAGCGGCAGAAACTGCCATTACCTTATATAAAATTCAAAGCGAACAGTATTTTATCGCTTTAACAATTCTTCGTAATAAAATCATGGGAGCAGCACATGATGCTTTAACTAACCATGGTACCGTTTTAAATTTTCAAGCAATACTTTCTAGATTGGATTTTATTTATAACGATAAATTGAGCATCTTAAGACAGGGTCGAATGACCATTACAGAATTCTATAATGAAGTCAACAAGAAAATGACATTACTCATAAATAAAACTATAATGACTTATGGAAAAGACAGCGAAATAACCAAAGAAACTAATAAAACAATTCAGAGCAACGCTCTTAAAATTGTTATTTCTGGATTGAACGGATCAATCTCAGAAACTCTCTTTTCTCTTAACCCACCAGACCTGCCAAATGCTTTGCCAAAGTGTCAGGAATTAGAGACAAACAATTTTCGAGCCCAGTTTGCAAATAGGTATTACGGATTTAGGAATGAAAACAAAAATCAGGGAAACAACCTTAGATTTAATCTGGTAAATTCTAGACAGAATAATAATACCTCAAATAATTGGAATAAAAATCAAAATAATAATCAGAATAATAATTGGCCGCAAAATGGTAACTTTGGACAAAATAATAATTGGAATCCAAATAACAATTCTAAATTCTAATTCATAAAGTTCCAAAATTGTCCGAATAATAATTACCACCGTCCGAATAATAATTATAACAATAATAATAACAGACAGAATTATAATAATTTTTCGCAAAGAAATAATTATAATCAAAACCAAGAACAAAACACTGAACCACAAGCCCATTAAAAAGGAAGCTACTGGAACAGTAAGTCAACCAGCCCAGAAAGGTATGAGAATTAATAACATTGATGAGGATCATTTTTTAGAGCAGAGCCCTACAGGGGAATGCCTCATATAACAAGAACAGACAGACATACAAAAAAACAATTTAAAATATTAATTGACAAAGGAGCCACATCTTGCTATATCAAAAACGGAATTTATTTATTAACAATATTTGAAACAAAACATCTATTTTGCGAAATAGAAGGTTTAGAATCTGACTTATTAATTGGGTACAATCTATTTAGGAAAATTGGAGCCAAAATAGATGTTGAAAAAGGTATTCTGGAATATCATGGGAAAAAATAAAAACTGGAATATTATGACGATGAAGAAAATAACGATTTGTGTTTAATTGGGGAAGAAAATACTCTTCCACTAAAAGAATACATTATAAAAAAAATATATTGATGAACAAGAAGTATTTAAAACCGATACGGTAATTGTTGAAGGAAGTTTATATAGCTTGGGATCAAAGAATCCTAAGCACGCCGACATTGAAATATCCGTCAATAAAATAATAATAGTTTGGGATCCAAAAATCCTAAACCCGCCGTCGTTAAATTATCCAACAAATATAATCGTTTGGGATATACAAATCCTAAACCCGCCGTCGTTGAATTATCCGACAAATATAATCGTTTGGGATATACAAATCCTAAACACGCCGTCGTTGAATTATCCGACAAATATAATCGTTTGGGATATACAAATCCTGAACACCTCGTCGTTGAATTTTCCGACAAAGATAAAATTCATAATTTAACTACAATTTCAAATCAAATAAAAGATTTCGAAAATAAAATTATGAATAAAATTGAAAAGGAGCATTCCAAAATAAATATGCAAATTCCTTTTCGAACCTACATATATTCAAGGAGAAATAAATACGGACAATGAAAGACCAATTTATAGCAAACAATATCCTTATGCTATGTCAGTCTCAGATTTCGTTAACAGTGAAATCGACAGAATGCTAAAGGAACAAATTATAAGGCCGAGTAGAAGCCCTTATAATTCACCAGTCTTGGTAGTACCAAAAAAGGGTCAAAACGAAGATGGAAGTCCAAAACATCGACTAGTTATTGACTATAAAAAATTAAACGAGAACACAATACCGGACAGATACCCTATGCAAGACCCGTCTGTAATATTATCTAACTTGGGAAAGTCGAAATATTTCTCAACAATTGATTTGGAATCAGGATTCCACCAAATTCTTATGAAAGAATCAGACATTGCAAAAACAGCTTTTTCCATTAATAATGGAAAATTAAAATTCTTACGTATGCCATTTGGGTTAACAAACGCCCCTAGATTATTTCAAAGAGCAATGGATGACATATTAAGAGAACAAGTCGGAAAAACTTGTCACGTCTATATGGACGATATAATAATCTTTTCGAATACAATAGAACAACATTATACTGATCTAATTCAAATAATTAATATTTTACAAGAAGCAAATATGAAAATTTCTCTTGAAAAATCTAAATTCTTTAAATTAGAAACAGCATTTCTTGGTTATATTGTTTCTCACAATGTAATTAAAACAGATCCTGAAAAAATTTCCACAATTATGAAGTATCCGATTCCTCAAAACATTAGAGAGCATCGAAGTTTTCTAGGCCTTACCGGCTATTACCGTAAATTTGTCCGAAATTATGCAAAAATTGCCAAACCTTTAACCAAATACTTAGGAGGAGATAATGGTAAAATTTCTAAAAGAATGTCTACTAAAATCACAATACAGTAAGATGACCCGGCAGTAAAAGCTTTTAACAGATTATAACAAAAAATTCACTTTGACTACAGACGCATCAGATGTAGCTATCGGAGCGGTTTTATCACAGGATAATAAACCAATTACTTTTATATCAAAACCTCTAAATAAAACCGAACAACTTTATGCCACAAATAAAAAAGAATTGTTAGCCATAGTTTGGGCTCTTAAAAATCTCAGAAATTATTTGTATGGAGTTATTGGTATAGAAATACAAACAGACCATCAATCTTTATCTTTTACAATCTCGGATAAAAACCCGAACGTAGAAATGAAAAGATGGTATTCTTTCATAGAAAGTTTCACTCCAAAAATAATATATAAACCCGGAACTACAAATGTCGTAGCCGACGCACTATTTCGAATAAAAATAAATAATATTACAAACAGCGACTTAACACAATCAAGCTCAGATCAAAATACACAGCATTCTGCTGAAAGTAGTTTTGAAAATGTAATACAAGAGACCCATAAACCGTTAAATCAGTTTCAACAACAACTGCTTTTAACAACGGGGAGGTATACAATACATGAGTCATTGAAAGTTTTTGACAAAACACGACATATAATCGAATATGATACGCCCGAAAACTTAATAACAATATTAAGGGAGCTACCACCAAACATAACGGTAGGAATTCACTGCACTTTAGAAGATCTTTATCATATTCAATTACCCTTGAAAAATAATTTTACTAACAAATTCCTTTTTACTATAACATTTCTACAAGACGTAGAAAACAATGAATATAAAGCGATTATAATAGAAGAAACACATAGTAGAGCCACAGAGGACTAGACGAAAATTACAAACAAATAAATAGATTATATTATTGGCCAAATTTATTTATAAAATTAAAAGAATACATTAAAAATTTTACAATTTGCAACGAAAATATATGAGTTAGGCACCGTTTGGAAATGGTTAGCTGGTACTCCGGATCATGATGACTTCATTTAAATTCAGAATAAAATAAATGACTTAATTGAAAACAATAACCAACAATTTATTATCAATTCCAAATTGTTTAACGAGATCAAGAATTGCCGTTACGAAAACATCGTTTAATCGATTAATAACATTCGACTTGCAAAACATAAATGACACTATTACACTGGCAAAAATTGATGTGTTTAACACCACAATTTTAAATAATGAAGATATTAAGGAAATATTAAATAAAAGCCCGTAATTATTGCAGATTTAATAGATATTTCCATATTCAAAATTGTACTACATAAATAACTCCTTATAATTTATATAAAATACCCGGTAATAACTAACAGATGCGAAATCTACTATGCCAGATTCATTTCACAGAATGACGGAAAATTACTTATAAGTAATCAGGTCGCGAAATGCGAAAATACCTTTTACGAAATATCTAATTTTAAGAACGAACTATTTAATAACTTTTGTATTATAAGTAAAGATACAACTTTTTTTACCCGCTTATTAAATGGAGATAAATCAATTTGTACTAAAATTCGAGAAAAAAATAAGAAAATAGATATCATTCAAGAAGGTGCCATTCTAATAAACGGAAATAATATTGTAAACAATTCACATTTAAATGGCTCATATTTAATAACATTTAACGGTACAACTACAATAAATAATATTTCATACACCAATTTAGATAACAAAATTCTTGAATACATAACCACTAATCACTTTAAGAACCTTGAAATATCGGAATATTTAATATCCAACAATTCAGAACTTACTCTTGACAATATCAATATTTTAAACCCATTTATTGAAATTTTCAATTGAAAAATATCAATTTCATTTATATTATTAATTTTAATCATTTTGTATTTGATTATTACATTAATAATAAGATTTAGACATTTTATATTTGTAACCAAACAAAAACGGCCAGAACTAGAAAATCCAATTAAAGAAGATGAATTTTTAACAGAATTAAGAGATCGTTTAAACGAAATTCATATTGAAGCGGGACGCGTCATTTTAGAAGGGGGAGAGTTATCCAACCCGTAAACACAGACTTCCACCCCAATTTATAAATAAATTTCACATTCCAGTCTCGGCGACAATTCCTTTGTCTTTGTTTTTATCATTGCCTTTGCCAACGCCTAGCTACCCGCTAAAGTAAACAACCCAAACGTAAAATAAACACAGCTTCCGCTTAGAGACCAAACCAAGGTCAACGTATTGCGCTTCACATAAACTGCATCGGTCAGCATAATTGAATTTCACAATGCAGTGGAATAATTTCAGCATAAAGCTTTTATTCTAAACATAATTGAAAGTTCAAGAAGTTTCCTAAAAAAGGTTCTGGCCGAGGTTGCTTGGATTAGGATTAATAATTTTAAGATCAGTTCGAGTTTGAGTTCGAGTTTGAGTCTGATACGAGTCTGATTCGGGACGAGTTCGATAAACCTGAAGTAGTGTCTTGTAATTAAGTATTAAGTGAAAAGTTTTACATCAATAAAGAATTATTAAAAAATATAAAATTAAAAAAAATTATTTTTTTTAAAATAATTAACAACAACAATTTTAATTTGCATATTGATAATATGCATAATATATGCAAAATATATGCAAAATAATATTCCAATAATATACAAAATATATGCCAAATATGCAAAATATGCAAAAAAATATGCAATCAATTTGCATTTAATAATAATGCAATAATAAAAGTGTTACCATATTTTACCAACATAATGCATAGTTTGGCGCCGGCGACATACGAAAAGTAACAAATGAGTTTACCTTCAAGTTATTCTAACGTTATTCGTGCGATTTGTTTGTTTCGTGCGTTTTGTGTGTTTAAACAAATTACTGGATAGTTAAAGGTAAAAAAAAAATAATTATTGAGGAAATCAGGTAATATGTACTACTTGCGAGAAAAAGGTATGTCTTAAAGTTAGGCCTGTGGCTGATTGTTAAAGTTTGACTACATGCTAATGGGTTTTATATTTTAGATTACATGCATACTCTACACAAAAGGTCCAAAAGGAATAACCAATAAAAAAGACGAAACTCAAGATAGCAGCGGTAGCACCTCTAGTAATGAATTCAAAATGGATTTATGTGACGCGTTGGTTGCCGGAAACATTCCATGGAATGTACTTAATAATGACTCTTTTTCTAATTTTTTTTTTAAAAATACACTGACCAAAAAATTCCAGATGAAAGCTCCTTAAGGAAAACATATTTAGACAAATGCTACCAGAAATCAATACAAACAAGTAAGAAAGCTACAGTCGTTCGTGAATGTTTGTATTTGCATATGTACATATGTACATACATACATTTATAAGACTGAGACCCACTCTCTGTACCTTTCTAGCCATTTGGTTGCGCTCATCCTTTTTACGCTTCTCCTTTGTCATGTCTTTGACAACGATAAACAAAGCTGATCGCGACTTTTGCCATTTAGAGACATGTAAACAAACTCGCTCTTTGCAAAACCACCACCATCTCATGCACTTGCGTATGCAAGACAGAGGAAGAGATAACCCCTCTCTCTTTTTTGAGCACGGGAGTTAGTTTCTTGCGCTCGTCAGTTTTGTTGTTGTTTTTTGGGATGCTCCTGTTGCTAGCTGCCAAATAGATAGCACACTGATAAGTAAATAACTTTTGTGTTTTTCACCCGATCTTTACCAGATTTTCGGTATTGATACATGTTCTACATATGCATGCCTATGCACAAAAAGAAAGATCTATGGTAATATTTGTGGCGTTTTTTTTTATTTGCGGGGGAGTGGGAGGGAAATTTTTAAATCTGAAACAAACTTGATCTGCGTGCAAAACATTCCGACCTACATACCGAATTTGGTGGCTCTAGCTCTTATAGTTGCTGAGATCTAGGCGTTCATACAGACGGTCAGACGGACAGACATGGCTATATCGACTTGGCTGTTGATGCTGATCAAGAATATATATACTTTATGGGGTCGGAAATGCTTCCTTCAGCCTCTTACATACATTTGCACAAAATTAATATACCTTTGTACCTATGGTACAGGGTATAAAAATACGTGACAATATTAAGGACGAAAGCGTATGGATATCGGTGGACGAAACAACTGATAAACAGGGCCGATATGTCGCGAATTTGATTATTGGAATATTGAGCGAAAATGAACAGTCGGATAACCAAAAAACGTTTTTATTGTCGTGTAAACAATTGAATGAGGTAAACAACGCAACAATTTCTCGATTCGTAAATGACAGTATTCGTTTATTGTGGCCACACGGAAATGATGCTTAAGTTTTGCTCCTGTTAACGTATGCTGCGGCATATATGATCAAAGCTGGCAAAAATTTAAAAATATTCTATCCGAATCTCATACACTTAACATGTTTTGCACACGGTTTACATTTAATAGCAGAAAAAGTAAGAACATCGTTTCCTGACGCAAACTCGTTTATAACATCGGTAAAGAAAATATTTAAAAAAGCCCCATCAAGAGTTCAACGCTACAAGCAAATTCTTGACATTGAACTACCACCAGAGCCAATCTTAACAAGATGGGGAACATGGTTAAATGCGGCTTCATTTTATGCAGATAACATGGAAGGAATAGCAGAGGTAAGATAACGTTTAGGTCGATAAGTAACTTCAGTTTAATAATCAAAAATATTTTAAACTTTGCATTCTAGGTGCTCGAAATACTAAATCCGGAAGATGCGGAATCTATAAGGCAGGCAAAAGATCTTTTACAAAATCCTCAGCTACATCGGGATTTTATATTTATAAAATCCAAATTTCAAAGAATTACCGAAGGAAGCCGAAAATATTGTGAAAAATATAACAGGGGACTTAGGAAAGGAGTTAAACCAAAAATTTAAAATGGTTTTGAATAGAAATCCAGACTTTCCCATTATTTTAAAAATTAATAATATTTTAAATTGTGATGGTGATGTTTCCGAGCTTGAACACGTTAAAAAACAAAATATTATAAAATTCAAATATGCTCCCACTACATCGTGTGATGTAGAAAGAAACTTTTCGGCTTATAAAATGATATTCGGAGATAAGCGACAATGCCTTACAAGCTGTAATTTGGAGAAAATAATAATTATTTATTGTAATCAAAATTATTTTAAGTAAATTTCAATTTGTTTACCATCTCAAAAATCGCTTTTACTATGTATTTTGAGATGACTATATCAAAGGCATATTGAGCATATATTTTGCATATTTTACATATATTTTCATATATTTTGCATATATTTTGCATATTTTGCACATATTTGGCATATTTTTCATATATTTAGCATATTTTAAATATCTTATGCATATGCGTTTTATGCAAATATGCATATAAAAAAAAATGCATTTCCTCTTTACGGTTTTTTTCATCAAAAAAAATTTTGGTGTTATCGGAATTGAAATATCTTAATCCCTTAAAAATATGCAAATATGCAAATTCCGAGGTCTAGTAATCATGTACAGCAAGTTGAAAAACATGGTTTTGAAAAAACTCCAAACCTCATTCAAATTTTTTTTTTCACAATATGAAACATGTTTTCTTTTCTTCAAACATCCCTCTAAATATAGGTTAGGTTAGGTTAGGGCGGTGACTAGCCCGGCATAGAGCCGGGCCGTCCACTTGAGCCTAAGGAGGCTCCTTGTGATGCCGCATAGGCTAGATCCCCCGTCCGCTGCAGGAGCTCATGGGCCAATAACCTACGTGAGAGAGGACCAACCCGATCCTTGAATGAACCGGGTTATCTGCCTCGGTGATGTTCCGCTTAGATCGGCGAGATCTAAGAGGGTGACGAAGCCCAGGTACTGCAGTCTTCGTCTGCTTAGTGCCGGGCAGTGGCAGAGGAGGTGGAGAACGGTCTCCTCCTCCTCCTCATCTCTACAGCTTCTGCAGAAGTCGTTGTGGTGCACCCGCAACCTGGACGCATGCGTTCCAAGCAGCCAGTGACCAGTAAGAGCCCTAATGGCAAGGGCGCAGCTTTCCCTGTTTAGTGACAGTAGCTCCTTGGAGCGTTTTGCTGATCGGCGTGGCCAGATCATTCTAGCATGGCGGCAGGAGGTTAGGTTTTCCCATTTCCTGTCCGCGAGAAGGTGGAAGTGCTCCTTGCACAGTAGTCTGCGAGTGGCCAAGGGCATGTCAACTAACTCCCTCTCCGGTTGGAGAGGGGAGGTTGTACCCTGCCGGGCCAGCTCATCGGCAGCGCAGTTACCCTCGATGTCCCTATGTCCTGGGACCCAGATGAGGTGGAGGTCGTACTGCTCCGCCATCTCGAGAAGAGATTTGCGGCAGTCGTTGATGGTCTTCGAGTTTGAAGAGATAGCTTCAAGTGACTTCAGGGCAGCCTGACTGTCCGAGAATATGCAAATAGAGGCGCCAGCCCCGATTGAGGGGAGCTGGTGAAGGGCCTCTTTGATGGCGTAAACTTCCGCCTGAAAGACGCTGCAGTGGTCGGGTAGCCTAAAAGAGACGCTTAATCCCAGGTGTTCAGAGAATATACCTCCTCCCACCCGGCCGTCCAATTTAGAGCCATCCGTATAAATGTGAAGGGACCCTAGTGGTCCAGGTGGTCCTTGATTCCATTCCGTTCTATCGGGAATGGAAACTTGGAAGGGTGTGATTGGGTGTTCCGCGGGGACACAGTAGTCAGTGCTCCCCTCAATAAGGTGTGAAGCAGAGTCGAGATTCGTGTGTCCGAAACTCGTCCTTCTCCACAAACCCGCGCCATTCAGCCTTAGTGCTGAGAGTGCCGCGGTCATCTCTCCCATTATTTCAATTGGGAGGATGTCCAGGAGAACGTCCAAGGCGTCTCCAGGAGTCGTGCGCAGGCCGCCTGTCATACAGATCTCAGCCATGCGTTGGATTTTCCTAAGCTTGCCCAGGCAGGTGGACCGCTTTAGAGCTGGCCACCAGATTGCCACACCATAAAGGAGTATCGGGCGGATAATGGCCGTGTACAGCCAACGGACTATTTTTGGGGTCATTCCCCATTTTAGCCCGATAGCCTTACGGCAGGTATAGAGCGCGATTGTGGCCTTTTTGGCCCTATCGTCCGTGTTAAGGGACCAATCGAGTTTCCTGTCTAAGATGAGACCAAGATACTTGGCCTGATATTTAAGGGGTAGGGGCACCCCGCAGAGCTTGGTGGGTACCATATTGGGGATTTTGTATTTCCTGGTAAAAAGGACTAGTTCAGTCTTCGCTGGGTTTACACCCAGTCCGCATCTGGCAGTCCAATCCGCCAGAAACCGAAGGCTGTTGCTCATCCTATCGCAAAGGGTTTGCGGGAATTTTCCCGTGAACGCCAACGCAACATCGTCCGCATAGGCCACAACTCGACAGCCACCCTCCTCTATGCCCTGTAGCAGCTCGTTGACCGCCACATTCCATAGGAGAGGGGAGAGGACTCCGCCTTGGGGTGTGCCTCTGTTGACTTGTCTGGAGATGGTTGACCCCCCCAGTGTTGCCTCAACCGTTCTGCTGCGCAGTATCCGGTCAATGAGACCCACTGTGTGTTGATCAATCCCCAGCTTAGTCAGTGCCGTCGTGATTGAGCCTGGAAGGATGTTGTTGAAAGCGCCCTCAATATCTAGGAAGGCGACAAGTGTGAACTCCTTTTCTTGGAGCGATTTTTCTATTAAGGTGGTAAGCGAATGGAGTGCTGTCTCTGTCGATCTGCCTCTCCTATACGCATGTTGGCATCCAGATAGGGATGATTGGGGAATGTTAGTTCTGAGATGCAGACCAATGAGTCTCTCCAACGTCTTGAGTAGAAACGAGGAGAGACTAATCGGTCTGTAGTCCTTCGGCGTGCAATGCGATGGCTTGCCTGCCTTTGGGGTGAAGACGACTTTTGAGCGGAGCCATTCACTTGGAATGACCCCTGTGTCGAGAATGATCGAGAAGATCAGTCGAAGCCAGGAAGTGGATAGATCGGCTGCGTAGCTAAGCTGTGCAGGAATGATGCCATCCACCCCTGGGGATTTATATGGGCTAAAACTGTTTATTGCCCATTTGATGTTCCTATCACTAAGAAGGTAGTCCATTTCGGACGGACCCCGCCGTGTCGGGGGGTTAGGCGGACTGCTCTGAGACGAGCTAGCAGGAAAGTGAGCATCCAGGAGAACTCCGAGAGTTTCCTCACTAGAGGTCGTCCAGCTGTCATCAGGACGCTTGACAAAGCCCGGGTTGGTGGGCGTCGTCGATAGGACCTTCCGCAGCCTAGACGCCTTTGAGTAGTCCTGGATTCCTGAGCAAAAGTCGGACCAGGCCCTTCTTTTGGCATTCTTAATTCCCTATTATATAGGGCCAAATTTGTTTTGTATGAGCGCCACGATGCGTCCGTATTGTTGCTCTTGGCTTGGTTGAAGGACTGCCTCGTGGTCTTCTTGAGGCTACCTAATTCTTTGCACCACCACGGTGGCTTCTTCCCAGTCTTCCCCCCATTCCTACTACGGGGACAGGACCTATCCATAGCCGTGCTACAAGCATCGGTAAAGGTTTTAACAAGGCACTCCAACCCCTCTGGACTGTAGTCCAGGTTGGTTGGGGTTGGAGGAGGTTTTAGGATCTTATTCAACTGGGATCTATATTTCACCCAGTCAGTCCTTCGGGGGTTCCGAAAAGTGACCGGGTTGAATCTATCGAAGCCCAGCGTGAATTGGATGTACCTGTGGTCGGAGAAGGAGTGTTTCTCCAGCACCCTCCACGACTTTAAAGTATACCTAAGAGATTCAGAGAGAAGGGTGATATCTAGTACCTCCCTGCGGTTTTTGATGATGAAGGTGGGTTCGTTCCCCGAGTTTCCCACCAGTAAATTGGATGCAAGGATAAAATCAAAAAGAGACTCACCCCTGTCGTTGGTGTCAGTGCTGCCCCACTGATGGTGATGGGCATTGGCGTCGCACCCGATGACCAAGTCCATGCCCAGCTTTTTGCTGTCCTCGGTGACTTGCCTCAGGGTTGGGGGGACGGGGTCCTGATCGTGCCCCAGGTATGCGGAGCATATCCGGAGGGATCCATTTGGTCCCTCTAGACATGCTGTTAGGAAGTCTTCATTGCTGAAAATAGGAAGCATAAAAAGGGTTACGTCCTTCTTAGCGAGTATGCAGGCTCGCGTTTTACCTGTTGTAGTGGCCGCGTACAGCCTATAGCCAGCTGCCCTCAGCCCCAGGATTCTGTCGCCACAGATCCAGGGCTCCTGTATGAGGACAGCGTCGGTGCCACCTTCCGCCAGGTGGTCGAGTAGAGCAGCGGAAGCTGCCTTACTGTGGTGGAGGTTTATCTGCAGGAACGTCAAGGACATTCTGCACTTTCACCTCCACCACAGTAGTGTCGGCGTCCGAGAGTGGCTCATCCTCTTCCTCGGACATTCCGACCTCGCGAAGGCCCCTCGCCAGTTCGCTCTCTTCGGAGGCGTAGTCCTCCAGAATGTCCTCGTCGTCGGACAACCCTGGCGCCTCCTCGATCTGAGGCTCCTCTATATCGAGGTCCTCTTCCTTTTGGCCCGCCTTAGCGTCGGCCTTATAGACGCGCACGGCCACGCTGTCGAAGCCGTACCGGAGAAGCCCCCCGTTATTCCTCAGCACCTCGACTGTCCCCTCATTTAGAGTCAGGACAACCTGGCGCCTCGGACCAACGGCCTCCTCGACCTTGGCGACTCGCCAATCAGAGGAATGGATGTCGGGGTTACTCTGCTGCAAGAGCTTGAGTATTTTCTCCGGCTTCGCCGGCTTGTGGGACAGCCATGCCCTGGCTCTCGGTTTGCTGGGGATCTTGTCCCAGTCTACGACGACGAGCTTCGCACCGGGGTAAACCTCACCCAGTCCTGCGATCGCCCGCTTATAGAAGGTGACGGAGGCCGTGTCCTCGCACGCGATCACCTTCACGCCACCCTGGTGCCATCCGGCATCTTCGCATCGGGGCAGTGCACCTCCCGACTCCAACAGCTCCTCCACGAACCGGTTGTGCAGCTCGCCAACGATCCAACGCCATTGGTCCCTCGGGATCTGTCCGTCACTGGAGCCCTCATCCACCACTCCAATCAGGATCTTGCCCTTGGTCACCTCGGCGAAGGACCGCTGGGGCTGCACCTTGGTACGCTTCGGCTGCGGTGGTTGCACCTCCGATGAGCGCTGGCGTTTGGCAGCGCTTTTGCCCGCGTTCGCGCTAGTTGGGTGGGCACCGGGAGCTGCTGCCCTTCCCGCCTTCTCAGGCTTGAAGTCTGGCAGGACACCTCTCGCCCACTTTATGAGACCCGCCTGTTCCGGGTCCGCCTCCATGGCTGGATTGGCTCTCGCGAGGATGAAGGCCGCCCTTCTCCGCTCGTGATAGAGCGGCCTTTTCCTCTGCTGCTGCTGGGCCGTGCTTCCCGGATTGGGGTTGCCTTTGGAGCCGCCTGCGGTGACGTCGAGGGACTTGCCCCCGATCACGCCGCTCGACGGGCCCATCGGTTCGTCCTTTCCGTTGGCTCCGGCCCCCGGATGAAGGCGCTCTGAAGAGCTCTCCTCCTCCTTTTTTATACACTCTCGACCGCAAGGCGTCTTCGAGGTGTTTTTAGCGGGGGGGATACCCCCTTTCGCCCTTAAGGTTTGGCGATCACCTATGTTTTGCTTGTTAGATTTATTGTTCATGTTTTGGTCCCACGAGTATGCTGGGTAGGGGATGGTCCGCCACGGTAGAGCCCGCATACCGTGGTAAGCCTAATTAAAACTGATGGGTCGGCCGGTCCACCAGAGTCCGCATACTAATGTCCAAGCACCCCCCGGACACGCATCCCTCGGCATATGCTGTTCCACCTTGGATTGGGGTGATTTTTTGGGCAGGAGTTTTCTTCTCCCCGCCCGACTACCATTCGTCAGCGTCCTCAGCAGAGACATGACCTACTGGGACCTGCTTCCAGCCGCCCTCACGGGGAGAGTATAGTCGCACTTCCAACGGTGCGGACAGTTACGGCAGGTGATTTCTCACCCGTTAGTCCCCCTGTCCGCCCGCTGGCTGACGGCCCCCTCTAAATATAAACGATACCAATTTTTATGTGCGCCGTTTTATTTCTCCACAAAAAAAAAAAAAAAAAAATTCGGCTAGAAAAAAATACATAAAAAAACAAAAAAAAAAAAAATAAAATTTAAAAAAATAAGTACTAAAAAAAATATAACAAATTTTTTTGTATGAGATGCCCCCTCTGTATATTCATACTCTTTGGCCGTAGTTTATTATTATTACATGGGCCTTGCTGCACTGCGACCAAATGTTAGATCTTTTGTGCCTTACTGTAGGATCAGGGTAAAGCCTCTATACCGAGGCTTCTAATAAAATAAAGCACTTTTATAGGGTCTATATGTCCCCAAATCCTTCAGGTGATGAAGTCGACGTTTGCTTAGCGAGGGACATTCACATAGAATAAGTTCTGATGGTTCTTTCTCCATCTCACAGAATCTGCAGGTGCCGATTTCTAAGAATCGTGATCCGTTAGGTACCGTTAGGTAGATTGCGAAAATCGCTCTTTGTTAGGTTGATGATGCGTTTTGATCGCGTCATCTATGGGACGATAAATTGTTTGGCTTGTCTCAGCCCTGCACTGCCGGTCCAATGGCGATTTATCTGAGCTTTCTCCCATTTCCTGAGAAGTTCTCTTTTGTGTCCTTTTGATAGTCCATATAACGATTCAGGGCCGATTAGTGGTGTCATCGCCCCGCGTTTAGCTAGGGAGTCTGCCACCTCGTTTCCCATGTGGCCTTCATGCCCAGGCACCCAGCCTACCGTTAAGGTGTTTTTGTAGGCAAGGGCATTTAGCTGCTGGAAACAGTTCTCAGTATCTCTACTTGGAAAATGGTTGGCGACTTTCCCATGGCTATGGATTTGTTGAACCTTGGTCCGAAAATACCAGCCCCGGAGTCACCGTTTTCCAGTTTCGACCCGTCAGTGTACCACGTTTGTGATCCACTGGGCAGAGATATTGATTTTGTTTTCCATTCATTCCTAGGGTACAAGACTACAGAGAAGTTTCTGTGCAAAAAGAGGTTTTGGTTTTTGCTCGTCGGTTACGCGCAAAATGGGCTCATTTATTAGGGGTTCAAGGACCCTAAGATGCCCGGAAAGATCACCACTTTTAATGTTGGTGATGTTTTGAAGGCGAAGGGCCCCCATGCAGGCCAGTTATGACTCCTAGTGCTGCAGTGGGACAAGTCCGGATGGCTCCAGTGATGCCTATGCAGATCAGTCGTTGTAATTTGGTAAGTGCAGCCGCAGCTATCCTCTGTGTAGATTTCGTCCACCAAGCAAGATCGGTTTTACCACAGTGTTTAAAGACCAGTAGATCATTTTGGGACTTAGGCCCCATGTTCTACCGTAGAGCATGTTACACGCAAAGTGTGCTCTAATGGCTTTGTTTATAGTCTTTTCCAGGTGTCCATTCCAGTTGAGCTTGGAGTCAAGTGTGACTCCTAAGTAGTTGGCCTCAACCGAGAAGTCAATGATAGACCCATTTAGGGATGGTCTTTTTAAGGAGAGAGAGACCTTTTCCTAGTAAACGGGACTAAAACTGTTTTTGATGGGTTTATGGACAGTCCTTTGTCCTATCACCATCTGTTGGCTATATAAAGGGCTTGCTGCATGCGGTCCGAGATGGTTTGCTCATGCCAGCCCACTATATAGATGACTAGATCATCAGCGTAGGCTTGAGTGGGGAACCCAGAGTCGTTGAGCTTATACAGCAGCTCATCGATGACCAGAGTCCACAAGAGAGGAGAGAGTACTCCCCCCTGAGGGCACCCCCTTGTGGCTGTGATTGAGGTCATGGTTCCTCCAAGGTCTACAGTTATGATTCAGGATTTAAGCATTTCCAGAATCCACCTAATAATAGGTGTAGAAACATTCTTACGTACAAGAGAGGCATGTATAGCCTAATATGACGTGTTGTCGAAAGCTCCTGAGATTTCCAAAAAGGCTCCTAGTGCTAAGTGTTGAGCGCCAATGGCCTTTTAAATAGTTGTTGTAAGGCAATGTATGGCGGTCTCAGTTGATTTACCAGCTTGATACGCATATTGGTACTTGTTTAGAGGAAGTTGCTTGAGATTTATCTCCCTGATGTGCTGGTCGATTATCTTCTCCATAGTTTTAAGGAAGAAGGAGCTAAGGCTAATCGATCTATATGATTTAGGCAATTGGGAATCTTTCTTCCCTACCTTTGGGATAAACACGACTTTTACTTTAGCCCAGTTGCTTGGTATGAGTCCAAGCAGGAGACTGGCTCGAAATAGACGGACCAGGGGGAGTGCGATTAGGTGAAGTCCTTGCTGCAACAAGCATGGATAGATCCCATCTGGTCCAGGTGATTTGTATGGGCTGAAACTGTGTAATGCCCATTGTACGCTATTTTGATGAAACATCCTATAGGGCATGTTTCCAACACGTTCTGAGCGATGGGGGGGTTCCCCTCTCTCAGCCCCATTGGAGTCTGCCACCATAGTCACGTGCAGGTGTGGGCACTCTCCAGTCTCAGAGAGGTAGGTTGGTGCCTCACTCTCTGAGATGGGCTGCTCCACAGCCACACACCGAGGAAAGTGAGTAGCCAGGAGTAGGCTGCTCGTCTCCTTTGGATTGTTTGTGTGTGTTCCATCCGGCTTTTTCAGCGTGCAAGTGCCGTTTGAGTGGTCTTTGGAGAGGGGTTTTTGCAGCCTAACAGCTTCCGGGAGAGATGAGATCTGCCCGCAGTGTTGACGCCACGTAGCCCGTTTTGACCTTCTCAGCTGTTTATTGTAGAGCGTTAAAGCAGTTGTGTAGGAGTCCCATAAGGCCCTCCCACTCCTCGCTTTATTGAAGAGCCTACGCGCAGCCTTTTTGAGATCGTCAAGGCTTTTGTTCCACCAGGGAACAGCCCTTCCGGTCTTGCGTACCTTTTGGTCGCAGCTGGCGTGATATGCTGATTCAACATTTGTATGAAACACAGTAGCTTCACGCTGTAACTCGTCTATGGATGTTATCGGACGGGTTGAGCAGTCTCTGGATTGGTCAAGTTCAAAGCAGAAGAGATCCCAGTTGGTTTTTCTGGGATTTCTGGTGATTAGGCTACATTGCAATTGGAGGGCGCAAGAACTTCCGCAATACTGCAGGCTCCTGGGCCACTGCGGTGCCCTGTGGTGTCGAAGCAGCCATAGCAGGAGCACTGGCAGTAGAGCAGGTGGGCTTCTCCGCTGCGGGAACGGGAGCCACTGCCTGTCTCTTTCCCTGCGTGTCGGCCTTTGGCTTACGGGTAGCCGTGCCAAACGCAAAGTTTATATGATGCCCTAGCTCTTTCAGCCGGTTGGCCGAGACTGGGTCAAGCGCGATTGTTATGACGGCCGTGTTCTGCCTTATCTCGCGGTGGAAGACGCGCCAGTCTCCCACGCTTAGACCGCTGTTTTGGCCTTCAATAAGGTCTAGAATCTCCGCCGTCTTCATGTCCGCATTGGGGAGCGGAAAGTAGCCGATGTAGAGAGCGGCACGTGGAGCCTCTGCCTCGGGGACTACTTTAATGTGGGCGTCCTTCTACAACCGGAGCTTGGGCACCTCGGTGCTCAACTACTCGGCTGTCTTCGCGTCTCCACACGTTCTGGCCATCCAGCCTGGTCGGAAGGTGCAGCCAGAGAACAGCGGCTTCACAGAGCCGTGTTTCAGAGCCATCACCCTCGACAAAATGGCGGATTGTACCGTCATTAGCTGCTCCATCGTGAGCAGACTTTTTGGGTAGTCAGCAGGGAGTATTGCCATCTTCACTGAGCTGGCTACGTCACTGTAGGAGGCCATGACACCGACTTGGGTCGACTGCTCCAGTGCTGCTTGCCCAGCCGCAGCAGCGGATGTGGTTGCAACTTACACTTAGTTATATTCTAAACTTTTGCATTATTACAAATACGTTGGCCCTACTCTGGCTTACGAACGAAAAGTTAAAACTAAGAGGGACAATTAAAGAGTTCTCAGCTTACCCAAAAAGAAAGACATTTTAAACCAAGTATAAAAAGAACACTTTTTTATTTATACTTTGCTTTTATTTATTGAATCTTCTCATTTTCGAGTCTAAAAATAAGTGTATCAAATCTTACCTATACTATAACCAAACTAAAAGTCATGTAGGCTGAAACACTAAAAAAGGCCTGACAAATTATGGCTGGGTTGGAAGGTCGGTACGTTGCAGGCGGATTCGGGTGGAAACCCGAGTCAAGACCCTTGCTAGAGGATTTGGGTGAGAAGAGAGTTTTCCATTGTAGGACGCTTTTTTCTATGTCTATTTAACCCTCTTTTACTGCGAGAATTCCGAAGTCCCTGTGGATGTTTTGGTTTCGAATATACCATGGTGCCCAGTGATAGTTCTGCTCGCGTTCCCCCAAAGCTGGGAGACATACGTCCAGATTGACTTAAGAGTGGAGTTGTAGAGCAGGACCTTGTAGTCCAGATAGAATGGCGATCGGGAGTTTATAATCCAGTGGAGGCTGCTGACTTTCAGTTTTAGGTGTACTTCCTTGCATTCGATATGTCTGCGCCATGTTAGACGTCTGTCGAGGTGGATGACGAGATACGTTACTTCATTCACTTGGAAGATCTGCCTGAAATTCAGGCAGAGCGGAGGGCAAGTTTGTGTGTTAAGAGTAAACGTCATCGAGTTAGTGTTATGGCGTCAGCCTGTAGGGGTGGTCCGTAATTTGTGGGCTTTGAAGAAGGGTTATCAAAAAAGGCGAGTGGTGATGAGAGATCCGGTAGGGCTATGTCGCTTTTCAGATCGCGTGGGATTTTTTGTTGTCACCGCGAAATCAATTAGATCTGGGATCTTTCTGGGGTCTGCAGGCCAATATGTGGGGCTACCAGTAGAACATAGTCCAATTTATTGCTCACTTTTATAAGTATAAGGCTTAGTTGTCTGGTTCGATCTCGATCTTGAAGAGTGGTTAATTATGTTGCTGACATTTTTGGCACAGAAGCCCTTGGCTTTAAGGGCTTCTTGAATCTCAGAGGGGGCAACGTAAGGTTAGATTCCTTTAAGTACAACTTGTAGTCCCTTTTTGCTTTTTAGTTGGTAGGTGTAGAAGTTCTTTTGTTTTTTCTCCAGGTATTTAGACACAGCTCGGAACTGTTCCTTGGACTTCGTTTCATCTTTGGTTTTGTGGATGTTCCCATTAATAAGCGGAACAACATCAAAATTTTCGTCACCGACCAGTGCAACAATTTTGTTGACCAGGGCATTTGAGATTTTTCCCCTTATATAGATAGGTGAGGCTTTGGTTTCTATTGGGTCTGCTGTCCCTGCTCTCTTTGGCTGTTCTCCTCTGCTAGGATGGAAAATCTGATTTTGCTGAACTTCTTGTTTGTTCGTTGCTGTTTTTGATACGGTTGACCTTTGGTTTATTACCAACAGTGTTCATTGAACTAAGCTTACGCTCTGGATCCGCTTGTTGGTTATCGAAACTTACGGTTTTTGCTGCCATAGTATTTGGCACCGAATTTGCAATATGGGTAGTTGGTTTAATTATTGGTGGTGCTTTTGCTGCGACTGCAGAAATTGTAGCACTGCTAGCTGTTGCAGCTTCTTCCATCGAAGCTGGCGGTTGTGGGGTTTGGCATTGGAAGCTCCATGATGTTGGAGTTAGGGTGAGAAGAGTGGGTGAGCAAGATCTCGCTCTCTTGCTGTCGACGGTCAGTAGATCTGAGTTGCTTTTTGTAGACTTGTTTTCTTCGTCGATATCGCGTGTTGAGAAGTAAGAGTAAAAGGCGTTTCTTGGATTTACATAGCTTCTACTCTCATTCTTTGGATCGCTGATTATTTTTCGAGCTTATTATGCGTGCAATTATTAAATTAAATTAAATAACCATTTGGCTTAATGATACCACTAGTTATGAATATATTTTTCTTTGTTTTTAATTGGTTAGCGTCTTTTCGCACTGTTTGGACTACTCCAGTATATTATTATTTATGTTGTAGCAAGCAGCCACACTACCGTATACATACACACAGTCATTGTACATACAGTCCTAGATATACATACTCTTAGTTTAAGTACAATATGCGCGTCTCGCTTACTCGAGTGTGCTGATCGTGCTTACGGACACTACTGTCTGTGTCCCGTTCGCACGATCGGCAAACGACACACTAATACATACATGTAATAGGCTAAGAAGGAACGGAACGAGAGAATAAAGAACACTTCGTTTGTGACAATTAAAGAGAACGGACGCCTTTTTATTCGCCTCCTACAAATTCAGAAGTGCGATTACTGTGAAATTTTTTTTCACAAGAACTCAACCTACAAAGTGAATCAACGAAGTAAAAACAGTGGTTTTAGACATTATTAAATGAAAACAATCGGTGCGGACGATTATACGGTAGCAGAACTGCGCAATTGGTTGGAAAAGCTCAACATGCAAAAGAGCGGTAACAAGGCCACGCTTGCGGCGCGATTGAACGGCGTGCCCCCAGAAGCCCGAGGAGTTTGCCCGGTGATTGGTGAATTGGAAGGTGAAGCTGCTCTGGAGCACGACAACATTGAAGAGCCAGCCCCAGACAACGACATGGTAAGCGCAAGTATCATGATCGAACACGACCACGCTGGAGTTGAACCGCAGTTCGACGCCATGCGGCGCCAACTAAAGCTGCTCCAATTGGAAAACGACATGTTAATATTGGAATCTGCTCGACACCATAAGAGTGCTGCCACACCAAATCAATACAATGTTGCCACATCGGATCAAGACAGTGCTGCCACATCAAATCAATACAATGTTGCCACATCGGATCAAGACAGTGCTGCCACACCAAATTAATACAATGCTGCCACATCGGATCAAGACAGTGCTGCCTCATTAGATCGAAGCAGTGATGCCAAACCAAATCAACACAATGATGCCACTCAAGATCGAGACGTTGCTGGCGGAGATGCCAGATCGGAGGAAGCATTTGTAAATAAACAAAAATTGCTAGCGATGGCCAAGGAAATGGTTCCGATATTCGACGGTGCTCCGAACAACAAACTTGATGTCAGCACATGGATCGCACAGCTCAACGCAGTCACAAAAATGTTTAAGCTGAGCGAGGATGTAATTCGCATGCTGGTGATGTCCAAGTTAAAGGACCATGCTCAAATTTGGTTGCACTCTTCGGAACGTTTGCTGACTTTGCCGGTTCATGAACTTCTGTTTCAAAATAATAACTCGACGAAAGTTTTCAAGAGCGCAAATGGAAACCGTCAGAAGATTTTTCTACATACTTCTAAGAAAAAACGTTGTTGGCTACACAGATTCGGATAGACGATGAGGAACTAATCGATAACATCATTGAAGGGATTCCCGACTCCCTTCTGCGAAAACAGGAACACATGCACTGTTTTAACTCGTATGCGAGATGTTGCAGGCATTTGCCAAGGTCTCGTTACGTAAACCGCTACTTTCTTCAGCTGGACGTGCCAAAATTTCGTTCGAGAAGGGTCCTGGTTCAGCGCCTCCAAAAAGGTGCTTCAATTGCAATGCTATTGGGCATTTCGCTGCTGACTGCCGCAAGCCCAAGCAAGAGTATGGAGCCTGCTACGCATGTGGCAGTAAGGATCATCTGGTGTACAACTGCACCGAGAGGAAGTTCGTATCCGACAATGAATATGTAAGGCTGTTTAAGATTTATTTTAGTGAAGTACCTAATGAATGTTTGTTTTTAGAATGCCTAATCGATTCTGGGAGTCCAGAAGTCATACGTTGAGAAAATATTGAAAAAAGAAGATATTAAGTTAAATGAAAAGATTCTTAAAAATTATGTTGGCATAAACGGTAGCCCTTTAGATATAATTGGAAAATATCATGTGACTCAGGCCATTACCATTACTTTAAAATTGTATGATTAATTTGAATTATTTATTTTATTTTTTTATTATAATTATTATTTTCATATTTTTATTTTTTTTCTGTTTTTTTTCCTATTGTAATTTATTTGTATATTTTAATATATTTTTAGATATTGACAACAATGGATTTTTGGACCAAAATGACTTCCTTTGCATGGCAGTAAGAGCATGTGTAGTTGAAGGAAAAGGAGACTGCAGTACATCTCGATTAGATGAATATAAAAAACTGATGAAGAATTTGTGGGAAGAAATTTCGGCCATTGCTGATGACGATAAGGTATTAGAAAATGCGTACTTTTTAAGTGAATCCACATTAACAGGCGAGCTAACTTAGGTATTAATTTGAAAAAATTTCCAAACCGCCTTCAAAGGGAGAATTGAGAATTTTCCATTAAAGTTAAAGTCATATATATTAAGAGTCAAGTCGAGGTTGTTACACAGAAAAGACGTGTTGTCTAGAGGTGGCAAGGAAAAGTCCTAAAAATACAGCTGGGTCCGCTGGACGGTTCACATGCCGCTGGAAGCACTGAGTTTTCTATTATACGAATTTTTAATGTTTATGCTCCAGCTTAAGAAAGACGATGAAAAAGCGGTTAACACGAAAATCGCTTTTAAAAAAACTTATTAAAACCAGCTAACCAAGGGCAGTACTGTCAGACCAAGTCAAGTCTCCGATCAGCCAGATTTTTAGACTGAATCCGTGGGAGGTATTTGGGCGATCACCGATCGGAGCAGAGTGGCAAGTGGCAGAGTGCAAGTGGCAAAACGCAGAGACTCCCCCTCGTTCAAGCTCGTTTGGAGTCTCAAATTTTTCCCTGGCGGAATTAAAGGGTGCTTTTCAATAGAAGCCATTAGGTCGAAAAACTCAAAGCTTTTAGAGGAACTGAAGAAGGTCAAAGATGAATGGCTCAAGGATTAGATTAGCATACATTTTAGCGCCGGCAAAGCACAGAAATGTCAAGGACCACGAGATGGAATCCTGGATGTCTTCAGAAGCAATATTCAGATTAGCATCCCCAATATCCAGACAAGTAGAACATTCTCGGAACTGCCGGCAGAAAGAAACTTTATTGCGGAAATGGAATCAGTGGAATCTGAGCGGATCTAGTATTTATTGCAGCAAAAAAAAGTCAGCTCTACATCAGCTTAAGGGCGTCCTTAAATCTGTATTTTCAAATGAAAGCGAGGAAGGATGAGTAATGGGCTTACTTTAAGTGTTAACAAAATTATAAAACTGTTTTGGGTCCTGAGAGAACTGGGCCCTACAACAAGTCAAATAATTTGTGTAACACTCCGAGTTCAACACGGTAAAGCTTAGCAGAGCTGATAAGTAGACGGATAGTTTAAATTTAGTATATAGCCTAGATTTAAATTTTTTCAGACGACTCAAATGTCTAGTAAACCAAGGAGGCTTACTCGAGGTTGATAGATGGAAACGGAACACATTCAGTAAAAAATTAATTCATGGCACTTTAAAAAATATCCACAGCATCAGTGCACACATATAGATGAGACCAATTAAAATCAGATAGAAAAAAATTCAGCCGTTAAAAGGGCGTCTTGCGAAAACAAACGACTTTTATGGCTGGCCGGTAAAATATATTCTGCAAATCAGTCCCAATGTCGAGAGTCACATAGAAAGAAAGATGATGGGGATCTTCGGGAAGCGTGAGTTGTAGCGCGACACCCTGGCTATACTAACTCTCGCCGGAGAGATCAAGCAATCACTATATAGAATTTCGTACTTGATTGACTTGAGACAGCGAATTGGCAAACATTTACTTACTAAGTAAGCCTGTTTTATTTTGATAGGAAATACTTTTACTTGCTACAAAAGCCTCTTGTATTCTGATAGATAAGAGTTATGTATTCCCATGGGCTGCCGTTTTTTTCCTTATCTTGGTACTCCTTGACAGCCATATACTCTTGCCAGAACTTGCTAGAGCATATAGGACCAAAGAGTTGGTTTGGCTAGATCGACTCGGCTGTTGATGCTGATCAAGAATATATATACTTTATAGGGTCGGAAATGTCTCCTTCACTGCGTTGCAAACTTCAGCCTAAAATATAATACCCTGCAAGGGTATAAATATAAAAGTGTAACTGTAAAACTTTAAATGTAATTTAAAAGGTAAATTTTTTGGTATGTATAAATATTTTAAATAATTCCTTTTTGTTATTCTTTTTATTTGATTAAATTTGGTTAATTCATAATGATCCAATTGGAAGCTTCAAGGCTAAACAAACTTCGGCGTGCCGATGTTCGCTTCCTTTCTTGTTTTGCTGAATTTTTGAAAGTTCCGTGACGTGAGTGTACATAGTACCTCGCTCAGTAACGATTCTGTCCGGCATTCCCACGTCGATGGGATGGCGATCTAGGGCGTGTTTAGTGCCTCAACTTGTTACTGCTCGATTTATAGTAAAATTTGACAAAGCGTCAAACAACTTAGTTTCGCTTTGAACTTTAAACTATCTGAAAAGCTTCGACATAATCCATAGCAGCTTTGAGAAACAGGCCGCCAGGCTCGATCACACGCTCTTTGTTATATGTTTTCATATTAGCAACTATGTTAGTTTTAGATATCTTTATTGATGATGCCTTCATCTCATGTGCGTCTTCAAATGCCGCTCTGCTTAGCGCGTCAAAGTGGCCCATCTGTGTTCCTGCTCGATGAACAATGTAAACGGAAAACTCCTGGATTCGTAACCACCATCTTGCATTTCGGGATATAAGTTTTTAAGTGTACGTCGTAAAAGCATTACAATCGGTGACCACCTTGATCATTGTGCAATAAATATAGCTTGGCTAAAGTATGATTGTATCAAAGCTGCGGCTAATCCAACGGCGCTGGCATCCATATGTATTTCATGTTCTGCATCTATGCGGAATCTGGTTACAACAGGCTTCGACGTAAGGCGAAAATTAAGTTTTTCAAAAGCATTGTCTTTTGGCTGCTGCCATTTGAATTGATAGTCCTTGAGCAAAAGGATTCGCAATTAGGATTCAATCTGATGAATCTAATGCTTTGCCTAAGACATCAGATAGTTAATCCCAACGGCTACACATTTTGTATAGTCATCTTGGTTTCATAATTTATTATGCGCTTCTGAGGCACTTTCACCTAGAACTCGTAGAGGATGTACGAAACTTTCGATTATTTTGTCTTCACGTACCAATGCCTTGTGCACAGTATGAGATTTTAGATACTACTCATAATTCTCAATGTATAAATAGAATGTGTCTGCACTCAAGCTTTTCATTTTTTTTGTTTTTTTGCATACACTAAATTCAGAAGATATGTCAAAGATATTAAAGAAAAGTTTTTTAAAATAAAGAATTTAAAATTTAAAACTATGGATAAAGTTTCAGCATTTACTATTCCAAGTATCATTTTCAATTCGTCTATTCTCTTCATAGTGAACGGGTCGTGTTCTCGTTTTGCGCTCCGAATATTGTGTTGTTTGGCATTTTAAACCACTGGGGTTTTATTAAAATCAACACTAAATTTCGTACTTTACTTCAGCCGTTTGCTACCGCGTGTTCATCAGCTCTTTTTGCGTTTAATTTGTATTAATAACACTTTTAGGTTTTGTGCTAAGACGGTTTTCTGAATTCTCTTTTGTGCCTATCCCTCTTCTCCCCGCTTAAGTTCCGTTGGTGTTTAGCTGCAGCTAAGCGGTTCTAAGTTCTCTCGCCCTCGCTATTTCCTTATCGCTCTTACTCTCCCGCTCATCCGCGTTGACGGTTCTCCTCTTTGCACAGTGGTCAAAGGTTTGTGGACATGTCTTTTAATATTGTCTGTGGAATTAAAAACTGTCAAAAAACCGTTTTGGCAGACCAACCAAGAATCTATTGCTGGCTTTGTGATACGGTTGTACACGCTAAGTTTGTCGAATTGTGGATGTATTGCGGATGCAATTTCCAGTAAAACGGGAATACATTATTGTTGCCAGTCCTGTCGAGAGGTTGAGAAGGAAATGAAATCCTTTATGCGGCAGACCAGAAACGGATTTAGTGAGCTCACGGTCAATTTTCGCAAAGCGAATGATCTGCTCACAGCGTTAGACGCTCAGTTTAATAGTCTGAAGCTATTAAACGAGTCGCCAAAGCGCAAAAAATATGTTGCTGGTCGTCAGCAACTGTGTGAATCCCAGCAACCTATCATCGGGATCACCCCTTCGGCACAGCCATCGACCCCGATACCAAGCCCAATGGTTTTGAAATCGGGAGCGATAATAGATTCGGTAACCGAATGTACATGGGTGGAAATGGCAACTGGTCCGCCAGTAAATTCCGTTGTGTCCGCTGCGGTGTCCCAAACTGGGACTACCCATGGCGAAAAAATATCCAGACTACCGGCTGTTGGTAACAAAGATCCTTACCGAAGACCCTTACAGCTTTTTCACCGTCGAAAACAATATTTGTTTCGCGACTTGCCCCTGAACTCGCGTTGAAAGATGTTCTTGCCTATATTCAAGGCAAAACCCAAGCCGAAAATGTAAAAGTGGAAAAGACATCTCGTCTTTCAAGATTAGGGTCTACCCGAACTTCTTTGACGTAATTTGCTGTGGTGACTTCCGGCCCGAGCACGTTGTAGTTAAGGTATTCGAGGCTAAAACGAAGAAAAAGCGGCCAGTGGGAGTACGCTATACCGCCACAAACCGCAAAGGCCACCGAAAAGACCACCTCGACACCTTCAGTCCCAAAAAACTAACTACTTCCTTCCAACTTTCCTATCATAATTCTAGAGGCTTACGCAGCAAGCTCTCGAAAGCTCTCCCAGGTAATTGTGTTTACCGAGACCTGGTTAAAGCCAGAGATCCTTAGCTCTGAGATTTTTCCAGGTAAGTACACAGTTTACAGGGTAGACCGTCAGGTCCAGCGCGAAGGTGGAGTTTTAATTGCCGTTGACTCCTTTCTTATCTCCGAACTTGTTGCCCTTGACGATGTCACCGATATCGAATTTATTTTTGTAAAACTTTCCTTTCCAGGTCGTTTTATTTACATTACTTGTTTTTATGTTCCACTATCGGCTGAGGAGCCTATTTATTGGAACACCTTACGGCAATTCGGGCCGTTTCCAACAGGGTTTTAGATCGAGACCAACTCGTAACTCTAGGGGACTTCAATATACCTGAAGCTCGTTGGTCATCTGATGGTGTGTCAAATGGTATTTACCTTATGTTTATGACGAAGACAACCAATATGCCACCCTTTATTTATAGGTTAGGTTAGGTTAGGGCGGTGATGGCCGGCTCAGAAAGCCGGACCATCCACTTGAGCCTGAGAAGGCTCTTTGTGATGCCGCATAGGCTTAGGTCCCCGTCCGATGCAGGTACTTGGGCCGATGACCAGTACTACGTAAGAGAGGACCAACCCGATCCTTGGATGAATCGGATTATCTGCCTCGGTGATGTCTCGCATAGCTCTGCAAGATCCACAAGGGTGGGGAAGCCCAGGTACTGCAGTCTTCGTCTGCTTAGGGCCGGACAGTGGCAGAGGAGGTGGAGGACGGTCTCCTCTTCCTCCTCATCCCTACAGCTTCTACAGAAGTCATTATGGTGCACCGACAGCCTGGACGCATGTGTTCCAAGCAGCCAGTGACCAGTAAGAGCCCTAACGGCCAGGGCGCAGCTTTCCCTGCTTAGTGACAATAGCTTCTTTGAGCGTTTCGCTGAACGTCGTGGCCAGATCATTCTAGAGTGGCGGCAGGTGATGAGGTTTTCCCATTTCCTGTCCGCAAGGAGGTGGAAATACTCCCTACAGAGTAGTCTGCGAGTGGCCAAGGCATGTCAACTGACTCCCTCTCCGGCTGAAGAGGGGAGGTTGTACCCTGCCGGGCCAGCTCATCGGCAGCGCAGTTGCCCTCGATGTCCCTATGTCCTGGGACCCAAATGAGGTGGAGGTCGTACTGCTCCGCCATCTCGTGAAGAGATCTGCGGCAGTCGTTGATGGTCTTCGAGTTGGAAGAAATAGATTCGAGTGACTTCAGGGCGGCCTGACTGTCAGAGAAAATGCATAAGGGAGCTCTGCCCCTAGTGGGGGGAGCTGATCAAGGGCTTCTTTGATGGCGTAGACTTCCGCCTGAAAGACGCTGCAGTGGTCGGGTAGCCTAAACGAGACGTTTAATCCCAGGTGTTCAGAGTATATACCTCCTCCCACCCGGCCGTCCAGTTTTGAGCCATCCGTGTAGATGTGAAGGGACCCTAGGGGTCCAGGGGGTCCTAGGTTCCATTCCGTTCTGTCGGGGATGCAAACCTGGAAGGGTGTGATGGGGTGTTCAGTGGGGACACAGTAGTCAGTGTTTCCCTCAGTAAAGTGTGGAGCAGAGTCGAGGTTCGTGTGTCCGAAACTCAGTCTTCTCCACAGACCCGCGCCCTTCAGCCTTAGTGCCGAGAGTGACGCGGTCATCTCTCCCATTAGTTCAATTGGGAGGATGTCCAGGAGAACGCCAAGGCGTCTCCCGGGGTTGTGCGCAGGATGCCTGTCATACAGATCTCAGCCATGCGCTGAATTTTTCTTAACTTGCCCAGGCAGGTAGACCGCTTTATAGCTGGCCACCAGATTGCCACTTTGTAGAGGAGTATCGGGCGAATGATAGCCGTGTACAGCCAACGGACTATTTTTGGGGTCATTCCCCATTTTAGGCCGATAGCCTTGCGGCAGGTGTAGAGCGCGATTGTGGCCTTTTTGGCCCTCTCGTCCGTGTTAAGGGACCAATCGAGCTTCCAGGATAAGACCTAGATACTTGGCCTGATTTTTAAGGGTGAAAGGTACCCCGCAGAGTTTAGGGGGTATCATTTTGGGGATTTTGTATTTCCTGGTAAAAAGGACTAGTTCAGTCTTCGCTGGGTTTACCCCCAGACCAGACCTTGCGGTCCAGTCCGTCAGAAACCGGAGGCTTTCGCTCATCCTGTCACAGAGTGTCTGCGGGAATTTTCCCGTGAACGCCAAGGCGACATCATCCGCGTAGGCCACGACACGACAGCCACCCTCTTCTATGCCCTGGAGCAGTTCATTGACCGCCACATTCCATAAGAGAGGGGAGAGGACTCGGCCCTGAGGAGTGCCTCTGTTGACTTGTCTGGAGATGGTTGACCCCCCCAGTGTTGCCTCCACCGTTCTGCTGCGCAAGATCCGGTCAATGAGACCCACCGAGTGTTGATCAATCCCCAGTTTAGTCAATGCTGATGTGATTGAACCTGGAAGGATGTTGTTGAAAGCGCCCTCTATATCCAAGAAGGCGACGAGTGTGAACTCCTTTTCGTGGAGCGATTTTTCTATGATTTTGGTGAGCGAATATAGTGCTGTGTCTGTCGACCTGCCCCTCCTGTACGCGTGTTGAGATCCTGATAAGGATGATTGGGGAATATTAGTTCTAAGATGCAGGCTGATGAGTCTCTCCAGCGTCTTGAGTAGAAACGAGGAGAGGCTTATCGGCCTGTAATCCTTAGGCGTGCAATGCGATGGCTTGCCTGCCTTGGGGATGAAAACAACTTTTGAGCGGAGCCATTCGTTCGGAATGACCCCTGTATCGAGGATGATTGAGAAGATCAGACGAAGCCAGGGAGTGGATAGCTCGGCTGCATAGCTGAGCTGTGCAGGTATGATGCCGTCCACCCCAGCGGATTTATATGGGCTGAAGCTGTTATTTGCCCATTTAATGTTCCTATCAGTAAGGAGGTATGCCATTTCGGACGGACCCCGCCGTGTCGGGGGTTTAGGTGGGCTGCTCTGGGAAGAGCTAGCGGGGAAGTGGGCATCCAGGAGAACCCCGAGGGTTTCTTCACTGGATGTCGTCCAGCTGTCGTCAGGGCACTTGACGAAGCCCGGGTTGGAGGGCGTCGACGAGAGGACCTTCCTCAGCCTAGACGCCTCAGAGTAGTCCTGGATTCCTGAACAAAAGTC
Organism: Drosophila bocqueti; assembly: GCA_018151655.1. Lineage (NCBI taxonomy): Eukaryota > Metazoa > Arthropoda > Insecta > Diptera > Drosophilidae > Drosophila > Drosophila bocqueti. The sequence goes on from JAECXF010000037.1 coordinate 110,940, forward strand.
GGACCAGGCCCTTCTTTTGGCCTTTCTTAGTTCCCTGTTATACAGGGACAAGTTCGATTTATAGAGACACCAAGATGCGTCCGTGTTGACGATCTTGGCTGTATTGAAGGACTGCCTCGTGGTCTTCTTGAGGCAGCTTAATTCTTTACACCACCATGGTGGCTTCTTCCCAGTCTTCCCCCCATTCTTGCTACGGGGGCAGGGCCTATCTAGAGCCGTGCTACAAGCATCGGTGAAGGTTTCAACGAGACGCTCCAGCCCCTCTGGACAGAAGTCCGAGAGGGTTGGGGCTGGAGGGGGCTTTAGGATCTTACTCAGCTGGGATCTGTATTTCCCCCAGTCAGTCCTCCGGGGGTTCCGGAAAGTGACTGGGTTGAACCTATCGAAACCTAGCGTGAATTGGATGTATCTATGGTCAGAGAATGAGTGCTTCTCCAGCACTCTCCAAGACTTAAGAAAGTCCCTCAGGGATTCAGAGAGAAGGGTGATATCAAGTACCTCCCTTCGGTTTTTGATGATAAAGGTGGGTTCATTACCTGAGTTCCCCACCAGCAAGTTGGATGCAAGGATAAAATCAAAAAGAGACTCACCCCTGTCATTGGTGTTAGTGCTGCCCCACTGATGGTGGTGGGCGTTAGCGTCGCACCCGATGATGAGACCCAGGCCCAGTCTTCTACTGTCCTCGGTTACATGCTTCAGGGTTGGGGGGATGGGGTCCTGATCGTGCCCCAGGTATGCAGAGCATATCCGGTGGGAACCGTTTGGTCCCTCTAGACATGCGGTTATTATGTCTTCATTGCTGAAATTGGGAAGCAAGAAAAGAGTTAAGTCTTTCTTTGCGAGTATGCAGGCTCGCGATTTACCTGTTGTGGGGGCTGCGTATAGCCTATAGCCGGCTGCCCTCAACCCTTGGATTCTGTCGCCACAGATCCAGGGCTCCTGGATGAGGACAGCGTCGGTGCCACCTTCTGTCAGGTGGATGAGTAGAGCAGCGGAGGCTGCTTTACTGTGGTGGAGGTTTATCTGCAGGAATGTCAAAGACATTCTGCACTTTCACCTCCACCACAGTAGTATCGGCGTCCGAGAGTGGCTCGTCCTCTTCCTCGGACATTCCGACTTCGCGAAGGCCCCTCGCCAGTTCGCTCTCTTCGGAGGCGTAGTCCTCCAGAATGTCCTCGTCGTCGGACAACCCTGGCGCCTCCTCGATCTGAGGCTCCTCTATATCGAGGTCCTCTTCCTTTTGGCCCGCCTTGGCGTCGGCCTTATAAACGCGCACGGCCACGCTGTCGAAGCCGTACCGGAGAAGCCCCCCGTTATTCCTCAGCACCTCGACTGTCCCCTCATTTAGAGTCAGGACAACCTGGCGCCTCGGACCAACGGCCTCCTCGACCTTGGCGACTCGCCAATCTGAGGAGGGGATGTCGGGGTTACTCTGCTGCAAGAGCTTGAGTATTTTCTCCGGCTTCGCCGGCTTGTGGGACAGCCATGCCCTGGCTCTCGGTTTGCTGGGGATCTTGTCCCAGTCTACGACGACGAGTTCGCACCGGGGTACACCTCCCCCGTCCTGCGATCGCCCGCTTATAGAAGGTGACGGAGGCCGTGTCCTCGCACGCGATCACCTTCACGCCACCCTGGTGCCATCCGACATCTTCGCAACGAGGCAGTGCACCTCCCGACTCCAACAGCTCCTCCACGAACCGGTTGTGCGGCTCGCCAACGATCCAACGCCATTGGTCCCTCGGGATCTGTCCGTCACTGGAGCCCTCATCCACCACTCCAATCAGGATCTTGCCCTTGGTCACCTCGGCGAAGGACCGCTGGGGCTGCACCTTGGTACGCTTCGGCTGCGGAGGTTGCACCTCCGATGAGCGCTGGCATTTGGCAGCGCTTTTGCCCGCGTTCGCGCTAGTTGGGTGGGCACCAGGAGCTACTGCCCTTCCCGCCTTCTCAGGCTTGAAGTCTGGCAGGACCCCTCTCGCCCACTTTATGAGACCCGCCTGTTCTGGGTCCGCCTCCATGGCTGGATTGGCTCTCGCGAGGATAAAGGCCGCCCTTCTCCGCTCGTGATCGAGTGGCCTTTTCCTCTGCTGCTGCTGGGCCGTGCTTCCCGGATTGGGGTTGCCTCTGGAGCCGCCTGCGGTGACGTCGAGGGACTTGCCCCCGATCACGCCGCTCGGCGGGCCCATCGGTTCGCCCTTTCCGTTGGCTCCGGCCCCCGGATGAAGGCGCTCTGAAGAGCTCTCCTCCTCCTTTTTGATACACTCTCGACCGCAAGGCGTCTTCGAGGTGTTTTTAGCGGGGGGGATACCCCCTTTCGCCCTTAAGGTTTGGCGATCACCTATGTTTTACTTGTTTAGTTGTTTATTGTTCATGTTTTGGTCCCACGAGTATGCTGGGTAGGGGATGGTCCGCCACGGTAGAGCCCGCATACCGTGGTAAGCCTAATTAAAACTGATGGGTCGGCCGGTCCACCAGAGTCCGCATATTAATGTCCAAGCACCCCCCGGACACGCATCCCTCGGCATATGCTGTTCCACCTTGGATTGGGGTAATTTTTTGGGCAGGAGTTTTCTTCTCCCCGCCCGACTACCATTCGTCAGCATCCTCAGCAGAGACATGACCGTACTGGGACCTGCTTCCAGCCGCCCTCACGGGGAGAGTATAGTCGCACTTCCAACGGTGCGAACAGTTACGGCAGGTGATCTCTCACCCGTTATTCCCCCTGTCCGCCCGCTGGCTGACGGCCTTTATTTATATAATAAATAAAAACGCACGATAGGTTCTATTAATAATATATGTTTGCTCTTTATTTGTGTCTCGATCGATATGTGTTATAGAGAGGTGCGGAGTGAAGCTCGGCTTCCAAATATATAGCATAGAGCAGCGGTTGACAATTGTAGCTTAGGTAAACAAAGCGCGACAGATTTGACGAAAGAAGAGAAGCGAAAAAAGATAAGAGAGCTGCAGGTGCAGCGGAACACCCATGCGCGCAGGCCTAGGTACTGGCGGTCTGCTCCGAACACCTTATATATCAATGACCTTCCTCTAGTTCTACATAACTCGAGGGCACTTATGTACGCAGACGATGTCAAACTGTGCGTGCAGTATAAGGACAGCTCTTGCCAGTCAGACTTAGAATCCGATCTTGACAACTTCCAGGCATGGTGTAATGTTCTCAACAGCTGAAAATGCAAACTGATGACATTTTCATGTGTCACTCCCCAGTATACAATAAATACACTTAATGAATGTGCGTTGGAAAGAATAACTCTTGTTGACGATCTAGGTGTCCGTCGAGAACCGAAGTTTTCGAGTTCAGAACATATTTGTTGCATGGTTAACAAGGCCAAAGGCATGCTTGGATTTATAAAAAGGTGGTCGAAAGAATTAAATTCCCCTTACGTAACTTAGAATCGTTTTACTTCTTTAGTTCGTCCTATTTTGGAATATGGTTCATGCGTTTGGAGTCCTAAATTTGGAATTCATGTTACCCGCATTGAATCTGTTCAAAAATGGTTTTTCGCCCTACGTGGCTTACCCTGGGATGCCGACCTAAGATTACCGTCTTACTCCAGTAGACTTCTATTAATTAACCTACGTTCCCTAGCTAACCGTAGAACGATGCTTGGTGTAGTCTTTCTACATAAGCTAATTCACGGTGACGAAGAGAGCCACTACTTGCTAGGACAGCTCAACTTCCACGTTCCTCGACTAACATCTAGAACCTTTGTCCCCTTAGCAATAAATCACTGTATTAGGGAACCTTTTAGGGTCTTATGCGCCGATTACAACCGACTTTTTGACTTTATAGAAGGACCTGAGAGCCTCGCTCGCCTTAAAACTGTATTGGTAGTAGAATAATCTCGTAATGTTACATGAACCTAAACCTAACTTTCCTCGTACTTTCCTATATTTTCCTTCTCACGCGTCTATCTAGAACGCGGTCACACGCGTACGTCACACGGCTGCGCACCTCGGTCGGTTAGGCGGAAGGTGGGCGTTGGACCATGTTGAAAAACATGGTTTTCAAAAAAACTCCATAACCCATTCAATTTTTTTTTTGTCATAATATGAAAAATGTTTTCTTTGTTCAAACTTGTCTCTAAATATAAATGATACCAATTTTTATGTGCGCCGTTTTATACTATCTCAAAGAAAAAAAATCACAAAAAAAATTTTTGTTTTCCCCCTTAAGCTAGTTACTACATTTATTTTTTTGTATTATGTATGTGACGGAACTTGGGTATGGTTTTCTTCCACTTCTTCTGCGTCCATCTTGAGTAGCACAGCAAGTCGCCTCCGTGTTCTTCTTTCAATCGTTCGCACCAGAATAACTGTGAGCGTCGCTCTCTCTCTGAATGCTTTTCTTCGATTTCGCCACTTGTCAAGTATTTCATCATACTACTTTCGTTACTACAAAACTTTACAAAGCTACAAAAACAGGCTCCATGCTCATTTGAGTATACCTTCAAACGATGCTCTCTCAATAACAGAACGCTCTCTTTGATAGATGTGCCCAGTCCTTTATTTTTAAAATGTCTTAATAATAACAATTTCGGTTATATAATAATAATCAAATAATAATACTTTAGAAAAACTTAATGTCGTTTAATGTGTTTTGTCGCATTACATAGTTCCTTTCATATAACATAATGTTTTCTTTCTTGATTCGTTTTACTTAACCTTTAACTCAACATAATAATTTCTTTAATTTTTTTTATTCAATTATATAAAAACAAGATATCGGCATCCCTTCCTTGCTCAAGCTCTTAATTCACATTTTCTGATTTTACTTCTTTTGTTCAAACAGTAACGCATCTTTTGCCACCACTCTCTCCTTTTCACATCCATTACTATACCATTACTCTCTCTATCAGTTCACTCTCTCTTAGGCTCTTGCTGCACTCCTTGCAACACTCTCACGCATCAGCATGCGTCATAGTCCCTCTGGACCCACATAGCCCCCGCCACATAGTCACTGCGCAGATAACCATGTGGTGTAGCTGATTTAACCAGAGTCTATGGTATCTCCGAGTGCCTCAGTCGACGATCTCTCGCATTGGTCTGCATCTACCTCAACAGGCAACGACCGTAACTTCTCGTGGGCATACTTATACGTTCTTTTACTCGTCAATGACTTCAACATATATCGGTCACCATCAAGCTTTTCCGTTATTACAAATGGACCCTTAAACTTTGGGTCTAGCTTTGTTTGGTGGCGTTCTTCGCTTTTGAGCAAGACATGGTCGCCTACATCGAATCGTACTATTTTGGCTTTATTTTCATCAAATCTACGCTTATCATATTCAGCATTTCTTGTCCCTAACACATTCTACATCAACTTTTTCTTCAGCTACTAATGGCATCATGACCATTGGTCTAGCTTCTTTGCCAATCAATAGTTCCAAAGGACTAATTTTTGTGACTCGATTAGCCGTGCAATTCATAGCCAATTGAACTTCCTTTAACGCTTCCTGCCATGATCTCTTACTGGTCTCTACAGCTGTTAGCATAGCCTTCAGAGTGCTCATTACGCGCTCGACCTGGCCGTTTGCGCGACTACCACCCGTTGCAATAATATATTAATTAATTTTTTGGAATGAACAGAACTGTTTTAAAGTCACTACTGGTAAAACTACGGCCCTGATTAAACGACTTGGTACACCGAACATGCACATAGCAGATTTTAAGCCTCAATGCAGCTGTTAGTGTCAAGGCTTAATGCGTGATGCAAATTAACATATTTAGTGAAAGCGTCTATTTGAACTATCACATATTCCTTGATTTCATTTTTACCACTTAATTTGCCACTGATGTCTATGTGCACTGTATGCCAAGGTATGGAGACTTTAGGAATGGAGTGCAATTCTATTTGGGGTTTGCCCGATGTTGACTTGGACAATTTGCATGTAATGCAATTCTCTACAAACTTTCGCACATATTTGGACATATTTTAAAACCAATACTGCGTGTATACCTTATCCAAAGTCTTTTCCCATCCCAAGTGCATAATAGCTTCATGGACATGGTTTATTATGGACCACCTGAATGCCCGTGGTATTACTGGCAGGCACCTATTTCGGCCATTTCTCTGTATCTTTCTATGCAACATGCCCGATCTTAGTTCGTAAGTCTTGGCTAGTTCGTGTTGCAATTCGTTATTTTGCATTTTTGTTAATGGTAGGTAGGTTGTAGTGGTGAGGCTCCCTTCTGGAGCCTTCAAGTAGAGCTGGGCTCCTTTTTGGTCCACTCCCTCTGTTGTCATGTTGTGGTCGTAGTTGCCCTTTAATACCATCCTGAGTCGCTGAGAAAGCCTAGGATCGCTGAGACCTTCAGCTCTCCTATGCCTTCTAATGACTCCAGCTGGTAGGTACCGAAGTGGCGTAGTCTGATGTAATTTAGGGCCGGACAAAAGCAGAGCAGGTGCTCTGGTGTCTCTGGTTCCGTAATTTCTCTGCAGCTTCTACAGCTAGCGTTGTAAGGTAACCCCATCTTCATTGCGTGCGCTCCGATCGCCCAATGACCTGTTGCGACTGCTGTGAATCTTCTGGTATCCCGCTTGCTGTTGGATAGCAGATCTCTAGTTCGATTCTTGTCGTATGTCGGCCAACATTTCTTTGATCTCTTATGTTCGCTCTTACTTGACCACTCCTTGTTGGCTGTCTGTTTGAAGTGGTCATGGATCCTTGTCTGGACCGAGTTTAGCGAGATGGGTGTCGGTACGTTGGTATCTTGCCCCTGCGAACCTGCTCGGGCCAATTCGTCCGCTTTCTTGTTCCCTGGGATGTCGCAATGACCCGGTACCCAGGTGACTTGTACCTCGTTTCTCTCTGCAAGTCTATTAAGGGCCTTCTTGCATTCTGCCACCATCCGTGAGTTTGTTCTCACGGCCGCTAGGGATTTTATAGCCGCCTGGCTATCAGAGTAAAACCGTACTTTGGTGTCGATAAGTTCTCGCCGTATCGAAAGCTTGGCTGCTTCCGTTATGGCGAGTACCTCAGCCTGAAAGACCGTCGCTGAGTCTGAGAGAGTGAAGAACTCCTCGATCCCCCATTGCTCAGCGAAGATCCCAGCCCCCACGCCGCAGCTCATTTTGGAGCCATCGGTGTAAAGGGATACCTCCTCTGCCCCGGTTACTCTCTCCCTTCTCCAGTCTTCCCTTGTTGGCCACTAGTGCGTCTGCTTCTAACTTGATTCCTTCCAATATCCTGCCGTGGCCTGCGCCGTTTTCCCTCCAGCAGTTACTTGCTTTCAGTCTTACTGCGCTCTGCGCGGCCATGTTCTTTACGAACAGTTCTATCGGCATTATGTCTAGGATAGCATTTAGTGCTGCTGCTGGGCATGAGCGCATTGCCCCCGTCACGCCAGCACACGCTGCTCTCTGTATCCTCGTTAATTTTGTGATGTTATAAGCCCTAGTTAGCGCTGGCCACCATACTAGGGCTCCGTATGTTAAAATTGGCCGAACAACCGCTGTGTAAAGCCATATTATTATCTTACATAGGCTTCCTTTGGCAGTTTGTAGCATTGCCGGTATTATGCCGTCCGGGCCCGGGCTTTTGTATTTATCAAAAGACTCTATTGCCCACTGGATTCGCTCCGTGGTGATGATATCTTTCGTTTGTGTGTCCCCGGTGAAGGTTGGTGTATTGCCCTTGTTACAAATCGTAACCTTACGACTAATAATATTGTCAAAAAGAGACTCATATCACGTTCTACTCCCGCATAGAGCGGACGTGGTCTCGCGCGAGTTCCGGGAAAACAATTTAAAATAGTGGATGAAATAGTGAAAACTTAAAGAATATTATACTGGAGCAGTCCAAACAGTGCGAAAAGACGCTAACAATTAAAAAACAAAGAAAAATATAATCATAACTAGTGTTATGATTAATACAAGTGCTTATTTAATTTAAACAAATAAGTGCCACGCATAACAAGCTCGAAAAATGAGTAGCGATCAAAAGAATGAGGGTAGAAGCTCCGTCAACCCAAGAAATGCTTGCTACTCTTATTTCTCAACTCGCGATATAGATCAAAATCAAAAGTCGACAATGAGCAACTCGACCCTACTGACCGTCGACAGCAAGAGAGCCAGCTCTTGCTCACCCTCTCTCCTCACCCCAACCCCCGCATCTTGGAGTTACCAATGCCAAACCCCACCACCGCCGGCTTCGCTGAATCAAGCTCCAACAACAAGCAGTGCTACAATTTCTGCAGTCGCAGCAAAATCACCACCAATAATTAAACCAACTACCAATATTGCGAGTTCGGTCCCAACGGCTGCACAACAAAATAAAATGGCAACAAAAACAGTTAGCTTCGATAAGCAACAAGCGGTCCCGGCTATACAGACCGGTATGGACCGCTACATCCAGATTAAGCGCAAGCTTAGTCCACTCAACACGGTTGGTAACAAACCAAAGATCAACCGAACCAACAAAAGCACCGACCAAACGAGGAGCTCCAATGAAAACCGTTTCTCCATCTTAGCAGAGGCGGACAACAGCCAACCAGAGTTGGGGCAGGAGACCCAAAGGAAACCTAAGCCCCCACCTATTTACATAAGGGAAAAAAGTTCAAGCGCCCTGGTCAATTGTTGCGCTGGTCGGGGACGAGAATTTCCATGTTGTTCCGCTCATTAAAGGGAACATACACGAAACAAAGGTTCAAACGAAGTCCGAAGAACACTTCCGAGCTGTGTCTTAGTACCTGGAAGACACAAAAAAGAACTTTTACACCTATCAACTAAAAAGCAGCAAGGGACTGCAAGTTGTGCTAAAAGGTATAGAACCTGACGTCACCCCCTCTGAAATTCAAGAAGCCCTTAAGGCCAGGGGCTTCTGTGCCAAAAATGTTAGCAATATTGTTAACAGAAACAAAAAACCGCAACCACTTTTCAAGGTCGAGCTCGAACCAGATAGCAAAGCCTTAAAGAAAAACGAAGTGCACCCGATCTACAAGCTGCAGCTCTTACTGCATCGAAGAATCACCGTGGAAGAACCCCACAAACGCAACGGCCCTGTTCAATGCACAAACTGCCAAGAGTATGGACACACCAAGACATACTGCACACTTCGGACGGTCTGCGTAGTCTGCGGAGACTTCCACAACTCCGTAAACTGCCCCGCAAACAAAGAAGACCCCCAAATGAAAAAATGTGGCAACTGTGGAGGAAACCATACGGCAAACTACAAAGGCTGTGCGGTCTACAAGGAGCTGAAGAGTCGCATGCGACGAGCGACAGCTACGCACCAAAAACATACGCAAAATGTGTATTACAACTCAAAAAGTACGCCAGACGTATTTTTCGCCAAGGCAGCCAGATCATCATTTGGGCAGCTAAATACAACCAAGGAAATCTCCTACGCCGAAGCACTAAGAACAGGCATGGAAAATCCACCCCAGCCTCACTCAGAAAATGCTCAGCAGGTTCCAGGGCAGCCGCAAAGCAAATTGGAATCTATGATGTTCACCATGCAACAAAGTATGATGGAACTTATGTCATTCATGAAAACAACCATGCAAACCCTTGTTCAGAACCAGAACATGGTAATTCAGTTGCTTGTAGCACAACAGTCCAAATAATAAATGACTAACCTACGTATATCCATGTGGAATGCCAACGGCGTTTCACGGCATAAACTTGAAATAACTCAATTCCTAAACGTAAATCACATCGACGCCATGCTGCTGGTTGAAACGCACCTCACAGGGAGATATAACTTCCATATAAGAGGTTATAACTTTTACCGCACAGATCATCCGGATGGCAAGGCCCACGGCGTAACGGGCATCTTAATCAGAGAACGCATCAAACACCACTTTCATCAACGGTTTGCAACAAATTACCTGCAAGCCACGTCCATAAAAGTGCATTCAGGAAACGGCAACCTTTGTATTGCCGCTGTCTACTGCCCACCTCGATTTACTATCTCTGAAGGTCAATTCATGGACTTTTACAACACTCTGGGGGATCGCTTCATAGCCGCAGGAGACTACAACGCCAAACACACGCACTGGGGTTCACGCCTTGTGACTCCCAAGGGAAGGCAACTGTATAATGCACTTATAAAGGTGAGAAATAAACTGGACTACGATTCTCCTGGTAGCCCCACATATTGGCCTGCAGACCCAAAAAAGATCCCAGATCTAATTGATTTCGCGGTGACAAAAAACATCCCACGCAATCTAATAAGCGCCATAGCACTACCGGATCTCTCATCTGACCACTCGCCTTTGTTGATAAGCCTTCTTCAAAGCCCAGAAATTACGGACCACCCCTACAGGCTGACGTCGCACAACACTAACTGGATGAAATACAGAAAGTATGTGAGTTCCCACATTGAGCTAACTCCCCAACTAAATATCGAAGCGGACATCGACTGCTCCTCCTCCGCCCTGGAAGAGGTACTCGTCACAGCAGCCAGGAACTCAACCCCTATACGGAAAGATGGGGAATTTAAGAAGTTCAAAACCAACCGGCAAATCGATCAGCTGGTTCAGGAAAAGAGGCGTCTGCGACGTGCGTGGCAAACCAGCAGATCGCCATGCTCAAAGCAACGTCTTACTGAAGCCACCCACAATCTAAACCGGGCCCTGAAGCAAGAAGCTAAAAACGAACAACTTAAATATATTGGAAAACTCTCGCCAACTAGTACAAAGCATCCCTTGTGGAGGGCTCACCCAAATCTAAGCTCTTCAATTCAAACCGTCACCCCTATAAGGAATTCTTCAGGGTGCTGGGCCCGCAGCGACAAAGATAGAGCCGAATCATTTGCCTTACATCTCAGAGGCGTTTTCCAGCCGAACCCCGCAGCTAATGATTATGTTCCTCCGCAAATCCACCTCGAAACTGAAGCCACGCCAACTACATTTCAGCCGAACGAGATCACAAAAGGCATCAGGGAGCTAAAACCAAAAAAGGCTCCAGGCGGTGACCTAATAACTACAAAAATTATAATGGAACTTTACCGTACTGTGCTATTGAGGTCATCAGTAAACTCTTCAATGGAATCATAAGTCTCGGCTACTATCCAAGGAAATGGAAAAAATCAATTATTATAATGAAACCGAAGCCCGGAAAAGATCACACGATTCCGTCATCTTACAGACCAATAAGTTTATTATCATGCCTGTCCAAATTATTCGAAAAATGCCTTCTAACGCGCATAATACCATATATGGGAGCCCACAACATTATCCCAGCCCATAAATTTGGCTTCAGAGAAAAACACGGAACTATAGAGCAAGTAAACAGAATAACATCAGAAATTCGCACAGCCTTCGAACATAGGGAATATTGCAGCGCGATATTCCTCGATCGTATCTCAAGCATTCGACCGCGTCTGGCTCCAAAGGTCTCATGCATAAAATCAAAACACACTTGCCCGGGTACACTCATAAACTCCTTGAATCCTACCTCTACAATAGAGCCTTCGCAGTAAGATGTAGCACAACAATTTCCGACAGCTACACTATCGAAGCTGGGGTCCCACAAGGTAGCGCACTTGGGCCAACTTTATTCGTCCTTTACACAGCAGATATTCCCACGAGTGACCGACTAACAACATCCACCTTCGCCGACGACACTGCGATCCTTAGCCGCTCCAGATGCGCAGTCCGTGCAACAACCCAACTCGCCAACCACCTCGTGGTAGTCGAGAAGTGGCTATCTGACTGGCGTATTAAAATAAAGGAACAAAAGTGTAAACACATAACGTTTACCCTTAACAGACAAACTTGCCCTCCGCTCTGTATGAATAGCACGCAGATCTCCCAAGTTAATGAAGTAACGTATCTCGGCATCCACCTCGACAGTCGTCTAACATGGCGTAGACATATCGAATGCAAGAAACTGCACCTAAAACTGAAAGCCAGCAGCCTCCACTGGATTATAAACTCACGATCGCCCTTGTGTCTGGACTACAAGGTCCTGCTCTACAACTCCACTCTTAAGCCAATCTGGACGTATGGCTCCCAGCTGTGGGGGAACGCGAGCAGAACCAACATAGACATCATACAGCGAGCCCAATCAAAGATCCTGCGAACTATCACTGGGGCACCATGGTATATTCGTAACCAAAACATCCACCGGGACCTCGGCATTCTCGCAGTAAAAGATGAAATAGACAAGCAAAAAGCGTCCTACAACGAAAAACTCTCTGTCCACCCAAATCCTCTAGCAAGGGTCTTGACTTGGGTCTCCAGCCGAACCCGCCTGCAACGTACAGACCTTCCAACCCAGCCATAACTTGTCAGGGCCACTGTCTCAGTCTACATGACTTCTAGTTAGGTTATAGTATAAGATTTGATACACTTATTGTTAGTCTCGTAAATGAGAAAATTCAATAAATAAAAGCAAAGCATAAAAAAAAAAATAAATAAATAAAAAAGAGACTCACCTCTCTCATTCGTTTCCCAGCTTCCCCAGAGCGAGTGCCTCGCGTTCGCGTCGCATCCCAGCACCAGGGTCGTCTTAGTGTCTTCGGCCCATTGCTGCAGCTTGACGACCGGTTCAGGCGGGGCCGGATCGTCGTGGGCCATGTACGCAGAGGCGATGATAACTCCGCTCCCATCCGCTGCCACGAATCTAGCTACTGCTAGATCTGGTGTGCTGAGATTGGAACAGAGAAAAGCGTTAAAATGATTCTTAATTACTATGCATGCTCTCGACCTACCCACCGAGTTGGTGCACAGTACTATGTATCCTGGGATCCTTAGGCCAGCAACTTGCTCGTCCCTGGTCCAAGGCTCTAGTATCAGTCCGATGTCGATATCCTTCTCACTGAGAAGGATCGTGAGATTTGCTGAAGCATGGGTGCTGCGCTTCAGGTTAATCTGCACGAGTTTCGACATCGGGATTGGTTAGGGTTGTGTCCGGGGATTTGTCGTCGATGACCATATCGTCCAACAACCTGTTGGTGTCATCGACCTCCTCTAATATCTCGTCCGGTTCGGCAAGGAAGACCTTAATCTTGGCCTTCCGTATACCGTACCGGACCTTGTGGTCGTTGGCTTCGAGCTGCGACAGGCAGCGTTGATTAATGAGAAGAAGGAACGGCTGGCTCGACTTCATCTCCTTTTCCGCCTTGAGGATGCTCCAGTCTTCTGTGTGGACATCCGGATTCCGGGCCTTCAGACAGGCGATCACCCTTACATGATCAGTTTGCCCCTTCGGCAACCAGATGCGGGCTCTGGGTCTCCTCGGAATCTCCCTGGCGTGGACTAGCCTAATCTTAAGGCCAGCCCAGGTGTCGCTAGCCACACACTCCGCCAGGAAGGTCCTCGAAAACCCATCGTCGCACCTGATGACCCGGTGCCCCCTGACCACGTCTGAGGAGTCGAAGGAGGGGATAGGGCCGGTCGGCACGGCAACAAACCTGTCAGTTACCATGTCGGCCAACTTGGCCTCTATCTCCTCCCACTTCCCCGACAGCAGACGACCGTCGTCGTGGAGCTCGTCCACCAGAGCCATAGCCAGACTGTCTCTGGCCATCTCACTGAACTTCTTCGCCTTACTGACGAAGTTTGTGGCTCTCGGCTTGCCCTGTGGGTCCTTCGCCCTTTTAGGCGCGCTCACGCTCACCTCTTGTGAGCGGTTGCGCTTCGCCTTAGAGGGCTGAAGCGCCGCCGGGTTCGCCTTGCGGTGCGCCTCGAATTCCGCAATCTCCGCAAGGAATCGGGCCTTACTCTCATCGTCACGAGGGTCTATTTTGCCCTCAGCCTCGTTCTTGGCAATCTTGCCGAGAATGAAGCGGGCTCTGTTGACCCTCGCTCGTCGTTGCTGATGTGTTAGCTGCTCTTGAGTTTTGTCTTCGGTGGTGCCCAGCTGAGCCCCACCTTTGTGGTCGGATTGGGGAGTGCTACTAGCTCTCCCCTCGGGTCTCGACGGAGCCGGGATGTCACGACTAGACATCGGCAGCTCATCTTCGTCAGTCTCCGTAAGTTTGTGAGTCGCCAAGGCCAAACTGGGCCTCAGCAGCTCCTCCTTCCGACAGTTTTTGGGGTTTATCCTCTCCCGGGAGTTCCGAAGCTCGGTGTGAAGGTTTCATATCAATTCATGAACGCCCGCTTTGCTCGTCCTGGCAAGCGCAGCGGGTCAGAGGGGGTTTGGGGCTTTGAAGTTGGTCGACCGCGGCTTCGCCCCAAAGCCGCGGCAAGGCATCTTACGACCCAGGGTTGCCCGGCCCTGGGAAGGCTCCGTTCAAACACAGCTGGATAGCCCCTCAGCTGCGAACCGGGTCGCTTCACACTCCTGACATGAGGGGGGGGCCTGTTAAAGACTTGCCCAGGTCCGCCCGACTACAATTGGTCAGCATCCCCGATCGAACTCGACCGAGGACCTGCTTCTGGCCGCCCTCACTTGGAGAGTATAGTCGCACTACCGATGGTGCACACAGTTACGGCAGATGACACAGTCATCCGTTGATCCCCCTGTGTACCCAATCGGCTGACGGCCGTTTTGTTAGTTAGTTAGTTCCGACAGCGATGAACTCTTGGTGACAAATCTATCTTATGGCGCGTAGTTTTAAGCGAATTGCAGTCTGTCTAAACCAAAAATGGGCGGCCACGTAGATACCGGCGGAATTGTTTTACTGCATTGTATACAGCGAGTGTTTCTAACTCATAAGAGTGGTACCTTGACTCTACACCTGTAGTGCTCTTACTATAATACTCTATGACTCTCGGCTTACCATCAATTTTGTGCATCAATATGGCACCATAGCCATTTGCGCTAGCATCAGTGTGCAGTTCAACCGGGTACTTGGGGTTATAAATGATCAAAACAGAGTCACTGACTAAAGTTGATATTATCTCTTGACGCACCTGCTCATGTCTGTCATGCCATTCAAATTGGCTTCTTTTTGATGTAAGTAATAATAATAATAATAAATGTTGGGGGGAGATCTCCCTACAGAGACTTAAGGCACTGCGACCGAGTGGTCTTTTGTGCCTATGTTGCTCCCTAATGAGACAAGAGTTGCTCAGCCTCCCTTATGAAGGCTAGCAGGTCTGGTCGAGGCTTGCCTGATCTGCGAAGCTGTCAAGAGCTCGCTATGCAGGTGCCTCCTTCTGGACCAAATAATGGCTGGACACTCACAAAGAATGTGTTTGGTCGTCTCGTCGTCTTCTTTACAGAGCCTGCACTCCGTATCCGAGGACAGACGCATCTTGTGAAGATGGTAGTTCAAGACATGGTGGCCGGTGAGGTAGGCTACCAATAGTCTTAGGTCCATCCTGGAACATCCATCAGTGTTCCTGCCCAAGAGTGGATGTATCAGCTCTTTAGCTTAACGACATCCTGAGCTGGATATCCAATGCCTAGACTTAGCTCCTTTGACCCATCTTCCAACCATATCGTTGGCTGCGGCCCACCCTAAGCCACAGAAAGGCTCCGTGTAAAGGAGTCGCTGAGCCGGCTCTTGCCAGCTCATCAGCGTTTTCGTTGCCGGGAATTCCGGCATGACCGGGAACCCAACACAAAGTTACCCTGTTCCCAGTGGAGAGTTGCTGGAGGCTGGTCCAGCAGTGTGCGATGAGTTTGGAGCTTATCCTCCAAGAGGATAGCGCTTTGATCGCCGCTTGGCTATCCGAATAGATATTTATTGTAGCTCCTCTCATTCTTTTGGCAAGGATGAGTTTGGAGCAGGCCTCAACGGCATGAATCTCTGATTGAAAAACACTGGGCCATTTACCTAGTGGAATCGAGACTCTGGTGTTAGGTCCAAAGATCCCAGCACCCGCCCCTTGCTCAGTTTTGGACCCATCAGTGAACCACTGCAGGGTTCCGGGGTCACAGCAAGGGTTGCCATTATCCCATGCCCTACGGTCTGGGATGAGAGTCCTAAATTTCGCCCCGAAGTAGAGTTTCGTGGTCATGAGATCTGTTTGGCTGCAGATCTCTAAGCCAGAAACATTTTTCAAAATCCTGACATGACCAGCATCATCTGTCAGTAACCGAGATGTGAGTTTGATTCTAAGAAGGCTTCTAGCGGCTCCTTCTTGTATGTGAATGTGCAGCGGAGTTAATCCAATGATTTTCTCCATCGCCACAGAGATGCACACACTAGTCGCTGCAACTTGCTACACTTCTGAATGGCCGAGGCCTGCTGTACCTTGGGCCACCACACAAGAGCAGCATAGGTCAAAACAGGCCTGACCATCATGCAGTAAAGCCACATGATGGATTTGAAGTCAAGGCCCCACGTCTTACCATATAGTCTACGACATGCCCATAAAGCATTAGTGGCCCCGGTAATCGTCTTGTTGAGGTGCGAGTTCCAGTTAAGTCGCTTATCTAGAACAACTCCCAGATATTTGACCTCACTGGAGAGCTCTACGGGGGTCCCCCCAATGACAAGGAGGCCAATGTCATTGGTGTACCGTTTGGTAAACCGTACGACAACCGCCTTGTGCGGATTGATGTTGAGACCCACGTTTGTGCACCAGTCTAGGACCAAATTGAGTGCCCTTTGCATCAATTCGGAGACAGTGTTGCCGAACTTCCTTGTGACTACAATGGCCAGGTCTTCGGCATATCCAATGGCATCGATTCCCTGGTTGTGTAGTATTTCTAGAAGTTCGTCCACCACAAGTGACCATAATAGGGGAGACAACACTCCGCTTTGTGGACACCGTTGTCGCATCTAACGTGGAAGATATTTCACGTTGTCGTAGCATGGCTTCTATCTAGGCTACGGTTGATGCATCAATATTCCTGCGAGATAGAGCTCTGGAGATTGACTGATAGCCAGTGTTGTCCAAAGCACCTTCCACGTCTAGGAAGGAACACAATTTCTTTGGATTTGAAGGATTTCTCGATCTTGCTGACTAAGTGGTGAAGAGCGACCTCTGTCGATCCGCCTTTGATGTAGGCGAATTGGGTTTTGTGTAGCGGCTTGGTGGTATGGAGAGTGCACCTTACGTGCAGGTCCACAAGCCGCTCCGCAGTCTTGAGAAAGAAAGACGAAAGGCTTATCGGTCTGTATGACTTAGGTTGGTCAAGAGCCCGGTTGCCTTGTCAAGTGGGGAGATAATTATCTCAATGCTATGTTTTAGCAAGGCTGGAAATATCTGATCCCCCCCCCCCCCGGGGCTTTGAAGGGGCTAAAAGATTTGACTGCCCACCTGACCTTGTCAGGATCGAAGATAATCCCGGACAGACTGTTGTCGCGCCATGCGTGTATATCCGAGACCCTGGGAAATGCACCTGAAGCAAAAGCTCTAGCGTTTCCTTGCGGTCCTGAGTGAAAGAACCATCTGTTCTCCTTAGAAGCCCCACCCCATTTGTTGAGCCCTTAGCAAAGACCTTTTGCAGTCTAGCTGTTTCCGGTAGTGCCTGCACACTTTCGCAGTAGTTGCGCCAGTTTTCCCGCTTAGCTCTTCTAATATTTTTGTTATACTCCGTGAGAGCACTCCTATAAGTGTCCCAGGAGTTCCGATTCGCCTTGGCTCTATTGAAGAGCCTGCGAACTTCCTGTCTCTGATTCGGAAGCCTATCACTCCACCAGGGGACCTCGCGGTTTGACCGGTGACGGGTTAGGACTGAGCTGTCCTGGAAGGAAGTGATTAGCACATCATGAAGCTGGTGAGCAGCCATCTCTATGTCACTCACAGACGCAAAGTTGGTGATGAGCTGGTCAGCTTTCATAGCCACAGAGGCTGTGAACATGTTCCAGTTGGTTTTCTTCCGATTGTATAGCGAAGTATTGAGTTCCGTTTGGCCAGGTAAGTCAAACCGGATGTGCTGGTGGTCTGATAGCGTGGCCTCGTCGGTAACCTTCCAGTTCGTTATGCAATCGGATAGGAAATTACTAGCCAAGGTGAGGTCTAAGACCTCCTCCCGGATAGCGTTTATGAAAGTGGGTTTGCACCTTCTATTGACTATATCTAATTGACTACACAATATATATTCAAGAAGGCACTCACCCCTTTTGTTGACATCACTGCTACCCCATATGGTGTGATGCGTGTTGGCGTCGCAGTCGATAACCAAGTGTTTCCCGGCTGTACGGCAGAAGCTGTCAAGCTGCTGGACCTCCATCGGCGGAGCTTCGTCAGTGTCTTCGGAAAAGTAGGCGGCCGCCACCACTACTTCTCGGACGCCTTTCGCTGTAGCCACCTCTATGGCTGTTGCAACCAGATCCCTGCGGATAAAGTTAGTTAGTGGGAAGTGCTTTACGTTTCCATCCAGAAGGATAGCTGCGCGTGGAGCACCTCCACTGCGGTCATATAACAACTTACTTGAACCGCAGTTAAGTCCTCGGATTTGGCCACCGATCAACCATGGCTCTTGGATTAGGGCCAGGTCGATCCTCTTCTCGGCGAAAGTCCTGCACAGGGTGGCCGACGCCCCTTTGGCGTGGTGGAGGTTCACCTGGAGAACCCTCGTGGTTCTCATTGCTCGTCCTTCGAGCGTTGGACGAGGCTGCCGCATTTGCCTCGTCGAGAATTATTACCTCTCAGTCCCTTCGGCGGTCTTGATGCCGCGACCGACATCGGGATCCTGGCCGCCGGTGTCATTGCCTTGGGTGGCTGGACCTTGCCATCGCCCTTTGCGGGAGCGCTACGCTTTGTAGCACCGCTTGGGGCTCCCTTGGCAGGGGTGGCCTTTCTAGCAAGCCCAGCAGTACCAGACTCTGCCGCCGCACTTAGCAAGCGACTGCAGCGACGCCTGGTCGACCATCATGGCGAGGTGCAGCATCTTACCTTGTGTGTTCCGCTGCACAACTCTCCATTTGGTGGTATCGAGGCCGTTCTGTCTACCAACATAGGCAAGAACTTCCTCGTTGGACAACTCTAAGCTGTTGGCGAAGTAGCCTCGCACAAGTCTGGCCCGGGGGAACTGGCCCTCCTCCAACAGCTCCACGTCAAGCGTACTGTTAGCCTTGATAAGGCTAAAGTTGCGCCTGACCCACTCGGCTGCATTATTGTCGTGGCGGACGAGCAACAGCCACCCAGCTCTCAGAACACATCCCTCGAACTGTGGCATCAAACCATCAGTCTCCGAGGAGAGAGTGGTTTTCAGGATCGCCGCCTTGAGCGTAGCCATATGCTCCACAGTTAGGGTCGGTGATCCGCCAGTCGAAGCGAAGCCGAGCTTGACACCACTGGCCATCCGACTGTAAGACGGCGCGGTCGGCTCTGAATGAGCAATTCTCGGCTTCTTTGACAAACCGGACTCCGGGGTCGTGTCAAAAGATCTCTCCCGCTTGGCCTTGGCCGCGACGGGAGGAGGAGCTTTTGCCGCCTGGAGAGCCTCTGCTCTCGGGAGCCCTTTTGCGATAGCTGCCTTAAACAGCTTCTTTTCGTGGCTTGTCAACTTGACAAAGGCGACCTCGGAAACCAGCCTCATCCGCTGGAGCCGAGTGCCCGCATCCTCCAGATCCAACCCCAAGGAGGTTGGGCAGGATGCGTCGTCGGACGATGGCGGGGTGACTTCCTTGGAGGTTGAGGCAGATACCTCAGGTTCCCCTAGGGTCACCACGTCCTCCGTCGACGAGAAGGAGGCAGAAGCCACCCGTCCTGAGACGGATGGTGGCGCTTCCGGATCCCCAATCGTGGCGGGACCGACATCCGCGCATATGGGGGTGGGCGCCGGCAGCACATCAGCTGCAGTGCCCTGATTGGCCGTGACCGTGGAGGTTGAGGCCTGGGGTGATGCTGTCAGAGTCACATCACACTCATTTTCAATACTTGAGTCCATATAAGATCCCACAAGTAGTCGGGAAGGAAGGTCACCCGCGGCATAGCCCGTGTACCGCGGGAAGTCCACTATTGAAACTGGAGGAGGACAGGTATCCAGAGTCCGCATACTAGCGACCGAGCGCCCCCTCGGCCATGAATCCCTCGGCATATGCTGTTTCACCTTGGATTGGGGAATTTTATAAAAGTTATCTTCTCTTAGCCCGACTACCATTGGTCAGCACCCTTGGTCGAGACATGACCAACACAAGGGTCTGCTTCCAGCCGCCCTCGCGTGGAGAGTATAGTCGCACTTCCGGCAGTGTGTTCAGATACGGCGCGTACTACCAGAGTAGTTACACGTGATTCCCCTTGCACACCTGTCGGCTGACGATGTAAGTAAGTATATTGGCTTCATTAGCTCGGAAAAGCGTGGGACAAATTGTCAGAAATATGACGATAAGCCAATGAACTGTCTCAGTTGTGTAACTGTTTGTGGCGGCGACAATGCAGCCAATGCTTGAATTTTGTGTGGATTTGGCCTTATTCCGCCATTTTCAATTTTGTAGCCAAGGTACTCAACGCTCGTCTTCAGAAATGAGCACTTGCTCATGTTAAACGAAAATCCCGCACTCTATAACATTAGCAGCACGTCTTTTAATCTAACAAAAGCCAGCTACGATCAGAACATCATCTACCTAAAGCTTTCATTATGGCTCGCTGAAACACAGATGAGGCGTTCTTTAAGCCAAAGGGCATGGCTACGAACTCATACTGTCCTTCTGTTGTGACGAAGGTGTGCGTTCTATCGATTCTGGCTTTATTGGTATCTGATAGAAACCGCTCGCCATATCGAGGCTTGTAAAATACTTGCTTCCACACAATCTATCAATTTGGTCTGATATCAAGGGTAAAGGATACATATCGGAGATCGTATTTGAGTTTAGTTGGCGGTAATCAATGCACAAACGATCAATGCCATCCTCTTTCTTTCCCAACAACATTGGGCTCGCAAACGGGGAGCAACTTGGGCGTATAACATTTGTAGCTGAAAGTTCCGGAATTTTACTTCTCACCAACAACTTTTCTTCATTACTCAACCTATATGGACGTCTCATTACGGTTTTATTGGCATCAATCAGACGGATCTCTAATTCACCTGGTGTAACACGGCTACTTGGTATACCATTTATAAACTTTGGAGCATAGGGTTTCAATACTTCTGCAAGTTCAGCTTTGTCGGTCTGACTTAGTTTATCATCTCTATTTATGGAACCCATATAATTCATATTGGCAATGCTAGTCAGTGTATTAACGGTATTAATTTTATATAAAACAAACTCGCTGGCACTTATTGTCACACCAAAACCTTGACCTAGAATTTCACGGCCAATCAACACATCATACTTCAAATATTTGTCCATGACTACATGGAAAAGGATTTCTAAGGAAAAATTACAAATATTGACGGTAGCTAAAATTTGCATTGTACTTGTCACGGAGCCTTCACCTATACCACTACAGTATTACAGTACAGTATTATCAATTCTCTTTCCCATGAACTTATCTGCTAATTTTTTCTTTTAATAGGGAACACTCAGCCCCCGAGTCGTAGAAGTATGGAACGGGCTCACCCAATTGATACAATTTCCCTCTTGGATTGACAACGGCTCAAATATCCACCCTTTTTTCAGCCTGGGTTGACGATGTTGTGCATCTTGTTGCAATTTGGCAGAGCTGTCCACACTTGTAGCACTTTATGGTTGACATGTCCCTCTTTGGAGTAGAGTTGCTGTGTGCAGAGTTGCTGTGTGCAGAGTTGCTGTGTGTAGAGTTGCTTTTCGCCATCTTCGCCTCTTCAGCCATCCTGATTCAGCACTCTGCTATTTTGTGGCCAGGTTTGCCACAATGATGACACTGGTGCGCGATGATAATTTCTGCCTCTTACGTTCTTGAACACTAGCATCATCTGTCGACTTTTGGTCATTGCATCAAAGCAGAGGCACGCAGTTGTTGTTCCAATTCACTTCGTGTCTGGATGTTTGTTGTGAATATGCTGCAATCGTATTGTTGTGAATTTCAGCAACATGTGCCAGTACGTCCGATACCGCAATTTCTTCATTGTTCATCTCTTTCCACCTCGATAGTAATGCCGTTACTTGTCTGCTGGCATACACCGACAAAGACTCATTAGCTCTCGGGCCACTGTGGAACATGTTTAACAAGATGGCTGCCGGCGTCTCTGTACTGTCATATCTTTGAGTAAATAACTATCTGAATTCTGGCCACTTTATTCCACTGTAGCAAATCTGGGATAACCATTGGAATGCTCCTCCATCTAACGAGCTGCTTAGTGCCATAACCAAAGCGCTTTTTTTCAACATATTTTCTGCCATAATTATGTCGACAGTTTTGCGCCATGCAGATGCGTCCGCATTTGCCGTGTCTAGGTTGAACTTCGGAAGCGTCACTTTGTTCGGTTGCACCTTCATTTTGGAGGCATGCATGGCTTTGAATAACTCCATAAAAGTTTTGTTTTGGGATTCAAATAATGCACGCCACTGTTCGTTCGAGAGATCTTGGGGGTAGGCCGATCCCACTTCTTCTGCGTCCATCTTGAGTAGCACAGCAAGTCGCCTCCGTGTTCTTCTTTCAATCGTTCGCACCAGAATAACTGTGAGCGTCTCTCTCTCAATGCTTTTCTTCGATTTCGCCACTTGTCAAGTATTTCATCATACTACTTTCGTTACTACAAAACTCTACAAAGCTACAACCACAAGCGGCATGCTCATTTGAGTATACCTTCAAACGATGCTCTCTCAATAACGGAACGCTCTCTTTAATAGCAGGCTGCCCAGTCCTTTATTATACCATGTACCGTAGGTACAAAGGTACACTGATAAAAAAAATCAAGAATTTTGGTCATAAAATCGTGACCATTTCGGTTACAAAAGTAGCGCAAGCATATTTTGGTCTTCTTTTAAGAATTTAGGTTTAATTTAAGAATTTGTGCATTCTTAGTTTAAGATTTTTTTAAAACTTGTTTCAACCCATAAACGAGCTTGAAATAAGAACGAAAAGCGTCTTTAATTGAGACCGAAAAATCTAAATTTAAGAACAAAAATATGATGAAACGGTATTATTTCATTAGTCCATTATTCATTGTCCATTAGTTTATAATTTTTATTTTTTCATATTATGTTATTGTAGTAAATTATTAAATTAGTTTATAATTTTTATTTTTTTATATTATGTTATTGTAGTAAATATAATTTATAATTTATATTGAAAAACCATACTCACAAATGTTGTTGAATGCAAAGGAGGATCACCCAGGGATTGAACCCGCGTCTTAGTGTTTAACATACCGACAGCTTACACATTGGACCACGCACGCGTTTTAGTTTGCGTCGCCGATATAACAATACATGCATTCAGCGACTGTAAGGGACAATAGGTTGGAACTCCTAAGGCGGCAGCGTGTTCGAATCCCGATCTCGACAAATTTTTTTTTCTTTTTCTTTTATTTTTTTAATCTTTTTAAAATAAAAATAAAATTTTTTTTAAATTAATGCTTGTTTTAATAAATATTTAAAAAGTAATTAATTTATTAAACATTTGTATAAAAATGGTTTTGGAATCTGGACGCCCGATCGTCTGCTTGCCGTTTGGCCTAGTGGTTAAGGCATCAGACTGCCAATCCAAAGTGCATGGGTTCGAATACCGGTTTGACTTTTGATTTTTCTTTTTTTTTTTTTTTTTTGGGGAATTGTGTGGGGGATTTGTTCTAAATGTATAAGAAAGTACAACAAAAAAATTTTAAAGAATATTTTTCACTCTCTAGGAATTTTAAGAATGACAAAAATCTTAATGTAAGTTTTTATTCTTGAAATTAATCTTTTTTGGTGTTGGTTTAGGATTATTTCGTATTGTTATTAGAATATTTGGTCTTAAATTAAGATTTTTGTTTTAAGAATGTGGAAAATCTTAAATCTAGATGTTTTTGTGCTTGAATGAACCCTGAATTGTTCTTGTTATTAGAATATTTGGTCTTAAATTAAGATTTTTGTTTTAAGAATGTGGAAAATCTTAAATCTAGATGTTTTTGTGCTTGAATGAACCCTGAATTGTTCTTGTTATTAGAATATTTGGTATTAAATTAAGATTTTTGTTTTAAGAATGTGGAAAATCTTAAATCTAGATGTTTTTATGCTTGAATGAACCCTGAAAAATCTCACTTATAGAATTTTGGTCTGATATTAAGATTTTAATTTTAAGAATGCACAAAATCTTAAAAGAAGATTTTTTTTTTTTATCAGTGTATATTAATGTTGTGCAAATGTATGTAACAGGCAGAAGGAAGCATTTCCGACCCCATAAAGTATATATATTCTTGATCAGCATCAACAGCCAAGTCGGTACCACCAAATTCGGTATGTAAGTCGGAATGTTTTGCACGCAGATCAAGTTTGTTTCAGATTTGAAAATTTCCCTCCGCAAATCAATAAAAACGTTTTGCAGTCACAAATATTACCATAGATCTTTCTTTTTATGCATAGGCATGCATATGTAAAACATGTATCAATACCAAAAATCTGGTAAAGATCGGGTGAAAAACACAAAAGTTATTTACTTATCAGTGTGTTATCTATTTGGCAGCTAGCAACAGGAGCATCCCAAAAACCAACAACAAAACTGATGAGCGCAAGAAACTAACTCCCGTGCGCAAAAAAGAGAGGGGTTATCTCTTTCTCTGTCTTGCACACGCAAGTGCATGAGATGGTGGTGGTTTTGCAAAGAGCGAGTTTGTTTAGGCAAAAGTCGCAAAAGTTCCCTGGTTACCGATTTTATTTATAATCGGGAGCTAATTCGAGCGGCTTTTTATTTTGGTACAGTGTATATAACAGTCGTTCACGAACGACTGTAGCTTTCTTACTTGTTTTTAAAATGTCTTAATAATAAAAATTTCGGTTATACTTAAATAATAATACTTTAGAAAAACTTAATCTCCGACATATGTATAAGTAAGGTTTTTAATTGAACATTAATAAATATGTAATAGTTTGTTTAAAGCTAAGTTATTCATATGTAGCGTTGATATTTATGTATATACTAGAGGGCCCGCTATTGCATCCTCGCTTTGATCGGATGCAGATCCTGTATTTGGCTTGTGCATCTTTTAGTTGATTCCTTCTTCTAGTAAGGGAAAATCGACTTCGCTTTTCGTTCTTACAAATTATTTAAGCAGTAAATATTGGAAAATTTTGAGGACGTTTTCAATGCTTACTTAGCGAGCTTGCATTTAATGCAATTTAAATTTATGTTTTTTATTTTTTAAAATAGGTTGCAGGTGGAATTATAAAATTAAAATACCCTTACGAATCTGGAAATTTTTTTTCTGATTTTAAAAAAAAACTTCAAGTCTTTAAGACATGTGGTTTGACCATGGCTGTATATATATATCAGTCAGTGAGGACAAAGCATTTTATATATATAGATTGTGTGGTAAAGCTTTGTATTTTTTAAGAACTGCATAGTTTGAATATTTTCAAATGAGGTAATTTCGCTAATTGTTTGTTTCAGAAGTTCCGTTCTCTCTTTCTGAAGGGCAGGACGGTCGAGTAATATATTTTGTATTATAATGTTGGTGTTCCAGGTTGTGCAGATTGGTGGTGGAGTTTAATTGGGTATGTAGCTGTGGGTTAGATTGGTATCCTAGCCTTATTCTTGTGAATTTGAGTGAGTCTGCTCGTGAAATGTTTATTTTTTGTCGGGATACTGCCGTGGATGATATTCTTATAGTGGATTGAGGAATTGTTGAGTATTGCATTTTTAAAGGTTTAAGTGTTCGTTTGAGATTTTCCAAAATGTCTGATGTGCTGAGGTTTTTTTTTGGGAAATCAGAGGGAACTTATATGCGTTTTTTGCTGTTTCGTCCTCGAATTCGTTTCCTGGGATCCCGCAGTGTCCAGGGACCCATTTATTGTATACCTGTTTTCGTTTTTTGGATAACAACTTTGGGACTCGCTATTAATAGCCTTGTTTTTTTCTAGTTTTTTTTGCTTTTGGTTGAATATTTTTAGCTCGTTTGAGACTTACTGCGAGGGTTTTGTATTTTTCTTTGGAAATATTCGAAGTTTCAGTTCGTTTGTTTTATCGCTAGCAAGGTAAGAAGGTTTGAGGTTTATGTGGAGAGAGTGTCAAGATCCATGTACATATGTATGTCATGTCATGTCATGTCATCTGCGCTGATAATATCAGTTAAAGCTTGGGAGGGTGGTGAAGAATTTACGAAATGTGCTGATGGTGGAGTGTATGTTATTATATCCTGGTATTATATGGTTTTGTAGATGATGATGGGTTGATTTATTTGGGTATGCGTTTTTGGGCGTGGATGTGAATGTTTTGTTTGTTGTTGTTATGTTACTGTTTTGATTTTTTAGTATAGATGCAAAGCTGTTGCTTAATTTTTGATTGTGGGGAGTGTGGTATAGTGTTAATACTGTTATGTGATCGACTTTCTCTGTAATTTTGATGGCTACCAATTCTTGTTGTTTTTTGAAGGTTGGAAAATTCCGGTCTAATGGGCATTAGATTCGAGAAGGTGTTTTTTCCTCATTTTCCTCAGTATGTGCTGTGGCTGAACAGTTTTTGCAAGGGTCGTCTTATCTTTTGGGAGATTTTATGTGAGGCAAAAGTAATTATAATAAGTCCGGTTTCTTTCAGAAGAGTGTCTTGACGCTTTTAGATTTTACGTACTTCAGAAACATTTTATGATTGTAGTATTTCGGCTTTGTCTATATTCCGTAGATCATTGCAGTATATGACGCCCTTAGAAAAGTTTAGGGTCTTATGCTCTGTACCTTTAACTGCAATGTCTGCCGTGTTTTTAAGTAAATAAGATTCAACAGCTCCTCCTGTTGGAGCTTACAGCTATGTTTTCGCAGAAAAATAGATTTTGTATTTGTAAAGATGTTTAGTTCTTAAAATTATTTGGGTCGTGGTAAGCTATGTATTTAGGTTGTATTAAGTACTTTGATTTGTTAACAGGTAGCGGGATAATGCGGAAACATTTTTAATGAAGTTTGCTGAAAAGTGGTATTTTTACTTTACATACAATATTCTTGATCTGAATAAACGTTTCAAGTTCTAGTAGTTTTATTATTTCTTCATTATCCACGTTCTGAATTTCATTATCTAGTATTTATTTTTAAATTTAAATTTCCTGTATTGATATAATGAATTTAGGTATAATTCGCAGTTTTGATAAGAGGATGCTTTCTTCTATATTATTTAAAAAGTTTGAAAGTATGTCAATGTTGATACTTATTCTACATAGTTACATATTGTAGGAGGTGTATCTGTTTAAATTCAGTGTTTATTGTCTTCAACATCATGTTTTTATCTATTTATTATATATAAAATTCTGTATCGTCATATAGGACAGAAAATTCCTCCGAAACGGCTCGACCGATTCTCATCAAATTGTATATGCAGATTCAGTAGGTCTAAGAATAGGCTAACATCTTTTTTCGCACCGCTAAGTGTTAAGGGTAGTCCGCAATACAGCTTTAGTCGCTGCCTGCCGACTGTCAGATTAGAAATTGGAATCTATGGATGTGGTAGCCACGAAATTTACGTCAAGTTTTGTGCTTTTTAAACCAAAAAATGCCAACAAAACGCAATGGGGCTAAGGGTGGAAAGATTTTAGGTCGCTTTTTGCTTGTCTATTTCATCTTTTATTGCGAGAATGCCGAGGTCCCTGTAGATGTTTTGGTTACGAATATACCAATGTGCCCCAGTGATAGTTCGCAGCACCTTTGATTGGCGCGCTGTCTATATTGGTTCTGCTCGCGTTCCCCCAAAGCTGGGAGCCATACGTCCATATTGGCTTAAGAGTGGAGTTGTAGAGCAGGACATTGTAGTCCAGACACAAGGGCGATCGGGAGTTTATAATCCAGTGGAGGCTGCTGGCTTTCAGTTTTAGGTGCAGTTTCTTGCATTCGATATGTTTGGTATCAGCATATTTATTCTTTCCTTTAGTTGATTTAATTTTAGGGATAGACTATCTACTGCCTCTCTAGAATAATATATTTCTTTTAGATCATGCATGGCTCTATCGAATTTTTCAATCGTATCTGTGAGTTCTTGTAAATTAATTCGATGATTTAAGTAGGTGTATAATTGAATTAATTTTGCTTGTCCCACCTTTATTTTTTTCAACGAGTTAGTTCCGTCCAATTGAATTAGATTGATTTTATGTGCGTAGATATTAAAGAATTAAGCGCTTTATTTTGTATTTGTGTAACTTTTGTAGTCTAGTCGATATAAGTGTGATATTATTATCTTTTGCGACTTTGTGTTTGAAAAATCTAGGAGTAATTTTGTGACGTATATTTTCTTTTCGAAAAACTGTCTCCCCTGCAGGGGGACCAGCGCCCTGGTTCAACTGTCATTGGGTCTGTTCTTCCTTTATTTAGTTTATCGATATTTTGGTTCATTTTATTCTCCATTCTTTCTTTAACTACTGGATATATGGTGTTTTGGAAATAATTTAACTTTTGTAGGTAGTTGTCTTGGTTATTAAAATTTGTCTGTCTCAGAAACATGTGTGCCCGTCCTCTAATTAGTTTTTAAGGTGTATGATAAGTTGATGAGTGAATCGCATTATTTATGTTATAAGCGTTTTAGAAAGGATCTCTACACATTCCAATTCTTTGGACTTTCTTGATTCCATGATAATTCTGTAAATTTCTGTTAAAGAAGAATGAAGTCTTTCCACTGGAGAATTATTTGAAGATTGTGAAAAAGTCGTGACATGGATATATTTATATTATATATGTTTTAGAAATTTTCTTTATGGCTTGTTACGTTAGTGTTTACTGTGATACGGCTCAACCCGTCTGCTACTACATTTTGAGGTCACTATTTGGAATTTATCAACAAACAAATAGCGAAAAGATTTAGTTGCCCAAATAATGGCTAGCATTTCTATTTCCACCACAGAATAATGTGTCTCCCTATCTGACAGTGTTCTGCCAGCAAATGCCTCTGGTCTGTCGGATCCCAAGGAACCTTGCGATATCACACCACCGATTGGTACATTAGTACATAGCGTCAGTGGTTAAGATGAATGGTTTTTTAAAGTCAGGGTATTTTAATATCGGGTCATTGCAGAGTAGTTTTTGGATAGTTCGAAAGTGTTTTTGTATTCATGCCCTACATCTACTGCTTTTTTACCTTTTAATTGTTGGGTCATTGGTTTTGTAATTTTCGCAAAGTCTTTAATAAATTTTCTATAATATCACAATAACCCATGGAACGATTTAATTTCCTTTCCGGTTGTTGGCAGATGAAAGGATTTAATAGCAGCCAGTTTTTTTTGTTTGTTTAATAATAATCGTTGATGTGTTCCTGTAGTGATGGTGAAAAAATAATAATATCGTCTAAATATACTAAACAACATTTGCCGTTAAGCTCTGCCAGTACATTGTCCATTACACTTTGAAAAGTCACTGGTGCGTTTGTTAGTCCGAATGGTATTCTAATAAATGCATAATGACCGTTTTGTGTCGTAAAGGCAGTTTTTGAAATGTAACTGGGTTCCATTTCTATTTGGTGATACCCACTCCCCAGGACTAAAGCTGTAAAGTATTTTGCTCTAATACGTCATTCATATTAGGCATGGGGTATTTATCCTTTATTGTCTTCTCGTTCAATTTTCTTAAGTCGACTACCATTTTCAATTTTTTTATTAAATGCATATATACATAGGTATATATATTTTTTTTTTATTAGCAGCGAAGCGGCGTTCTTACGTTTCTAACCAACACACTATTAAGGAATCTCAGACTTTATATATTATATATTATATGTGTATGTTCAGATCTTACTAGGTTTTTACGGCTATGCCGTACCACGGCCTTTCCCAAGGAGGGTAGGCGGCCTGATGACTGTTGATGAGTAGCTGTGGGTATTAATTTAAGTTGGGAAAATCATATATATAATTCTCAGATCATCCACAAAGTACGCTAAATTGGGTCGTAAAGGTTTATAAGTACATATTCTTAAGCAATATTAACACATAAATGCAAAACTATTCTAAAGATACTCAAGTTTGGACACGATGATTCGTGTTGGACTGCTTCACGTGCGCAGCGGATGCGGCGTCACAACCAGTAGCTTCTCTAATGGGTCGCGCACACTTATTCTTGATATGCGCACTTAAGAAGAAGAAGAAGACGGCACACGGATCCTATCCGTGAGATGAAAAACGCACACCACTCCGATGTTGTTGCAGAAACGCACATCTATGTGTGTGTGTGTGTGGCGGCAGCGGCACGTTAATGCATGTATGTGTGCGCGTGGCGGCAGCGGCACGTTAATGCATGTGTATGTGCGTGTGGCGGCAGCGGCAAATTTTTAGTCCCTGTGACTAACAATAAAAACTGAAAAAGGAGTCAAAAGCAATTACCAAATGTCCTTGGCATGAAATCTACCAAGTTCTTTTCCATTCATGTCCTCTAAGAGATAAGTTGACTGACCGATCCTTTCTTTGACTCGGGCCTTGATACCGACAGGAGCGAGTTTCGCGTTAAAATTATTCGCTGCGTTACTTAATACGAAATTCCTTTTAACAACTTCCTGGCCAACCTCAAAAGAACGGGGTCTTGCTCGCAGGTTGTAAGACTTTTGGTTTGCCTCATAAGCCTTGTTCAAATGTTTGGCAATGTTGGAGCGAATTCTTTGAAATTCGTCAGTCCTTGACAATTTTACATCACTTTCTGCGAGTAAATTCAGTTTGCGCAACAATTTGTAGTCATTACCGTGAGATATCATGTGTTGACCGAAATCAACATGATAGGGCGATATACCGATGGATTGGTGGAATCGAGTTACGAAGGGAGCAGTTGATGCTACTGAGGAATACGTCCCATTCGCGTTGGTCGGAGCGAATGTAAGCTCTTAAAGCAGCATTAATAGAACGGTTAACTCTCTCAGCTCCGTTGGATTGTGGAGCGTATGCACCAGTAAACATATGACGAACGCCATATTTCGAAAGCAAGTCAGAGAGATCACGGCTTTTAAATTGAGTTCCGTTTTCACTCACGACTGTTTCGGGTACACCAAAGCATGCAAATATTTCATCCCGCAATATATCGATGATCACTTTAGTGTTGAACTTTTAACAGCCTTTAAAAAGGTAAATTTGGAAAAGTGATCCAGAATGATCAATATACCAATGTTGCCGGATTTAGATCTAGGGAATGGGCCGATAAAATCCAGATAAAGTCTTTGGAAAATTCTATCGCTTTGCACTTGTGCTCCCATTGGTGGTTTTAAGGAACGATTGGGATATTTAGTGGTCTGGCATGTTTCGCAACTTCGAATGTAATCACGAACGTTGATAACCATGTTTGGCCAATAGAAACGACGTCTAATACGCTCTAAACATTTAGCTACCCCACAATGAGCAGATGTTGGTTGGTCGTGAGCCGACGTAATTACGCTTTGTCGCAACGACTCAGGTACAAGCATTTTCCAGCAATCGTCCGGTGAAATATCAGTAGAATTGGGGAAAGTTGCACGATGATAAATAAACTCATCTATGACTTGAAAATCAGGTAACTTTAGAGACACGAATTTATCTCTGAGAGCAGAGTACTCTTCCGATTGAAATGCACTGGAAGATAGATCAATTTCGGGGCGGATTTCAAGGTCTATTGCAGAAATATCGATATCTTCGAACGATCGAGATAGAGCATCCGCAACTACATTTTCGGTTCCTTTCCGATGTTCGATTTCGAAAGAATAACCCTGAAGTTTGATAGCCCATCTTGCCAATCTACCGCTCAGATCTGATTGGTTCATTAGCCATCGAAGACTTGAGTGGTCGGTGACTACCTTAAAACTTTGACCATCAATATACATTCTGAACTTTTTAATTGCCAGAATTACTGCCATACATTCCAGTTCGGTAACTGTATAGTTACGCTGGGCTTTATTCAGCTTCTTAGACATGTATGCTATAGGACGTTCACAACCGGAATCATCACATTGAGCTAAAACTGCACCCACTCCATGTAGGGAAGCATCACATTGCAGAATAAATGGTTTGTCATAATTGGGGTGAATGAGACAAGGAGCAGAGCATAACTTGTCTTTGATATTATCAAAAGCTTCTTGAGCCTGATCATTCCAACTTAAGGTTTTGCCACGCAATAACTCTGTAAGATGAAAAATGACTGTGGAATAATTAGATATGAATCGCTGGTACCAACCAGTCATACCAAGAAATCTTCTCAACTGTTTTTGGGTCTTCGGGGCCGGAAATTCGCTCACAGCAGCGATTTTGTTTGGGTTTACTTGAAGCGTGCCTTCGCCAACTAAGTAACCAAGATAGTCTACTTTTTTCAGGCAAAACTGACTTTTCTGGACATTTATTGTCAATCCAGCTTTACGCAATTGGGTGGCTACTTCGGACAAATGCAAAAGATGATCCTCGAAATTGTTTGACAAAACAAGTAAATCGTCGAGGTAAACTAATACATGCGATTTTAATTTATAGGGTATCACCAGGTCCATCAAACGGCACATGGTTTGTGGAGCATTTGACAATCCAAAAGGCATTCTTTTGAATTGATAAAGCGGCCGATTTGGGACGGTGAAAGCAGTCTTAGCACGGGATTCTTGATCCAAACAAATCTGCCAAAAGGCATCTTTAAGATCAATTTTGGAAATATACAGGTGGAAGACGACTCAGCAGTCCATCCATTATAGGGATTGGATATGCATCCTTTACAGTAACTGCATTTAATTTTCTTGCATCGAGACAAAATCGCAACTTGCCTGGTTTGATATGCAAGGTAACTGGAGAAGACCAAGGCGATGAAGGAGCCTCTTCAATAACATCCATTTTAATCATGCGATCAATTTCTAAACACAAAAGTTTTTCTTTAGCTGGCGAAAGTGGATAAAATCGTTGCTTGATTGGTTTAGCATTGGATATGTCTATGTCTATATGTCTATCAGGTTAGTTAAACCTAAACCCTCATTCTCGAACGATGGGAAGAAGTCTATTATTTTCTGCAATTTCGATTTTTGTGACTCGGACAATCGTACGCGAGTAGAGTCTTCTTCAGGTTCAATGTTGATCTCGTTGATCGAGACTGTTTGCTTAATAGATATTCCAAACGTATACCAGAAATCCATTCCGCATATCACGCTTTGCTTTATGGAAGGAAGTATTAAGAATTTAAAGTTATTATCAACTGAGTTGTAAGTCAAGGGAATTTGTATGGTACCTGCAACATATTGCCTTTGGCCATCAGCAGTTCGTACTATCGAATTAAATTTATTAAATGGCTTGGCTGATATTATTTGTTTTGCTAGCTCACCACCTATAACTCTTTTGTTGGCGCCACTGTCCAGGAGAGCTAACTGCGATTGACCAAATATGTCAATGTTAGTGAAAGGTCGAATATCGTTTTTGTTGTAAACGATTGATGAGATCGTAAAACGATTGAATGAACGCTTACGAATCCAAAATTTGCGAATCCGCCGTGATGATCGACGTTTACAAGAATGAATAGAATTTGCATTAAATATTTGGAATTTACGATTTGCATACTCCGACAATCGTAAATGATATGGGTTGAAAGTTTGCGTTAATGATACGTCAGGTTGAGTTGAAGGCAAAATGGAATGAACATCAATTGCCACAGAATCTGGTTCTGTTTGTATTTTCGAGGCTAACGGCGGACATTCGTTTTCTTTGCATAACGAATGTCCTCTTGGGAGTTTTCCGATGCCGAATTACATTTTGCGCAGTTGGGCTTATACACCTCCGGTGTTCCGCAACCATAACAAAAAATACGAGTTTTAAGGCAATTCTGGTAACCGTGGCCTGATTCTTCACAGTTCCAGCACTTAATTTTCTCGGAAGACTTAACAACAGAAATTTCGTTATCGACCTCAAGTTCTTCTTCAGATGGATCTTCGGAATCCTCTTCGTGAAGAATTGCGTTAACAAAACGCTTGCTGGTGTTCGGACGTTGGACTGGCTTTGTCCGAGTGTTACGAAAGAATTCTTCGTGACGATGGCATTCCCTACGCAATGATGCTAAGTTCGGAGTATCTATGTGCAATAGTTCATGTTTGATCTCCGGCTTGAGATTATGACGAACTTCTACAGTAATTTCACTGTCCTGCATTGGTTCGCGAAGGGAATCTACAATGGAAAGCATTGCATCCAAAAAGTCATCAAAATTTTCGGTACTACCCTGTTTGCGGCGACGCATAGCACTTTTAATTTCACGATCAGATCTCTGATCTTGATATCTCTCCTTTAAACGCCTGCATAACATATTCCAATTCATGTTATCGGAAGATCTATGAACACGCCAATAAAATGCCAGGGCCGGCCCTGCAAACAATAAATTAGCGAACTGGGAAAGTAGTTCGAAGTTTCCGTTTAGGCATTGCGAAGTGAGACAATTTACGCGATAAATAAAATCCTCAATAGCAATGTCATTGGTTGACCCGCTGAATTTAATACGCCAATTAGATATTATATTGGAAATCCTATCAGGTCTATCCAAAGAAAGATCACTTCGATCGCTTCGAAAGTCTGGAGAAGTCCTAACACGTTGACTGTTATTTCGTTCTGAGTTTATCTCGGGACCGTCTCGATCGAAATTAGTTAGTATGTCTTGCTGCAGCTCACTTTGTCCATTATTTGCAAATGTGGACCTATTCAATTGAGTGAATGCCATAGTAATTTGTTCTGTCACTGATTGTAGCATGCTTGCCTGAAATGACTGCATTGAACTCTGAACTATTTGTTCAACACGGTCTTCTGTAATGACTCTGGAATCTGAGTTATCCCCGCTACGAATTTCCTTTTGGGAATTTTGATCAGACTTCCCGTTCTGTTTTGAAGTATTTCGAGAAGCTGAACGAGTTACCATCTTGTTACCCTGAGATTTAGTGGAAAGAGCCAAATGAGATCCTAACTCGGATTGAGAACATGACTGACCACAGATGGGACATTCGTCATGGTTCTTAAGGTAATTGTCAAGGCAAAGCTTATGAAAAGAATGTTTACAACGGGTTTCAACCAAATCCAGATTGCATACTGGCCTGTTGCAGATGGTGCATATGACCGATACTTCAGTATCTAAGTCAACTAAATTTTCATTACTACGCATACTCATTTTAGGTGTTTAAAAGTACACACTAGTGTGTATTATATAAAGACAATCGTTCGTTTTTTTTTGAACAAGAAAGATAAGCGATAAGATCAAACGATCAAAGGTAGACAAGAAACGGTGAGATCCAACGATCAAAGGTAAGAGAAACTGTGAGATCCAACGATCAAAGATAAGAGAATCTGTGAGATCCAACGATCAAAGGTAAGCGACAAAAAGGTAAATACGGGTCTTACCCAGGGTAGTAAAGCAGTAGGTTGTATAGTTCAATAGGTACGGTACATATACGGTAAGTGAATACAGAGTTGTAAAATAAATAAATTTATTTATGAAGTCTTACCAATTAGAAGAGTAACTAGCCGAATCTATCCAGCTAGAGAAGTCTCAATTCTAAATGATAAGAAGGTAATGTTTGAATACTGAAATCCTGGTATAGAACCGACTTTAAATCAGAAATATAAATCCTAAGAATCAATTACTCAAATTTGAATGTTTTTTTACTATAATGTTCGATTATTACAGAACTGATAGAAAAAACATATAAAAGCATAACAAATCCTCCGGTATGGCTCCGAACCTCTCCAGAGACCATAAATTCCAGGATGGAATTTGAAACACCTGACTGAAACTAACAGTGGATGGATTGTTTATTAACGGGAAGCTCGGCTGTCAAACGACAGATGCCTAATCAGGCATCGGGCTGGCCTTAAAGTTGGGCGCCAATTGTAACTGTAACGAACACACTCAATGAGCGTTGTCCACCTCAACACACTCTGTCTACTTTTTTTGACCGGCATGCTCAGGGAAAATGGGCGTGGGTTTTGTGTTAAGATGAACAAGAGTGTCACAGATACAATACTGTAGACAGAGATACGATAGCTGCAATACGATAACCAAACGGTTAAGAATCAGACAAGGAAGTGTACCTATTGAAGATGAGGACCAGATGTTATTGGCCTCTTTCTATACCCACCCTACCTGTGAAATCCATTCGGACTCCACCCTTTTACAACCGCTGCTTTACATACCCTTTGGTGCCCAAGAAGACATCAGATTAATTCATATACGATACCATATCATCAAAGATAAAGATAATATTCTGATACATTTTCTAAACCTATCCTTAAACCTAAAGATTTAGATCTTTACGTTAGAAAACTTCTTATTGAGTAATTTTGTCCTTTTTCCGCAAACGCCAATAAAGATAATTAAGATAGGAATGAAGATATTGATATTTGTTTTACATTACTATTTGTTTTACTTTACGTCTTACTTTACGTCTTACTTTACGTTACGATTTACTTTACGTTTCTATTTAACACACTATTTAGGAATCTCTGACTTTATATATTATATATTATATGTGTATGTTCAGATCTTACTAGGTTTTTACGGCTATGACTGTTGATAACTGTTGATGA
Organism: Drosophila bocqueti; assembly: GCA_018151655.1. NCBI lineage: Eukaryota > Metazoa > Arthropoda > Insecta > Diptera > Drosophilidae > Drosophila > Drosophila bocqueti. The sequence continues at coordinate 147,253 of JAECXF010000037.1, forward strand.
CTGTTGATGAGTAGCTGTGGGTATTAATTTAAGTTGGGAAAATCATATATATAATTCTCAGATCATCCACAAAGTACGCTAAATTGGGTCGTAAAGGTTTATAAGTACATATTCTTAAGCAATATTAACACATAAATGCAAAACTATTCTAAAGATACTCAAGTTTGGACACGATTATTCGTGTTGGACTGCTTCACGTGCGCAGCGGATGTGGCGTCACAACCAGTAGCTTCTCAAATGGGTCGCGCACACTTATTCTTGATATGCGCACTTAAGAAGAAGAAGAAGACGGCACACGGATCCTATCCGTGAGATGAAAAACGCACACCACTCCGATGTTGTTGCAGAAACGCACATCTATGTGTGTGTGTGTGTGGCGGCAGCGGCACGATAATGCATGTATGTGTGCGCGTGGCGGCAGCGGCACGTTAATGCATGTGTATGTGCGTGTGGCGGCAGCGGCACGTTAATGCATGTATGTGTGCGCCGAACCGAAGAAAAAGGGTGCACGGCGATCCGCTCCTCGCTTGTAGCGGCGAAGGGGTTGAGCAAGACAGCAAAGCGAGGTGACCCGAGGTCGGCACCTGTTAAGCGGCAGGAAGGGGCAAGCGCAGCCTTACGCTGCACGCGGTGGGTGCTCCAGTTGCACGCAGATGTGGATCTTACTGCAGTCGAAGAAGCACAGAAAATTCCACTACACGTGATTTAAGCCGTGGGACGACACAAAGCAAACCGCAATGCGGCCAATAGGAATTTTCTCCAAAAACGTGGGACGCCGCAGACGCTATATTGGGAATCAATATTTTAGCCAATGGCGATCGAACGCACTAGAAAGCTTACCACTTATATTTAAAGCACAGCTTAAGCTATGAATTGGCAATATTTGCCTTGAAAAACACTCTTCCGATCGACACGATGCACGTGGATTAATATTTGGGGACGATGCAAAAAGTTAAAGTGCACTCGATCACGCCTTCCAGAAAGAGAACGGAAGTATGAAAATTCAATGTGACCGTAGCTTGTCCAAAATCCCAAACAGGAATTCCTTTGCGATATTTTATCGAAAATACACAATTTGCCAGGATCTGGACTTCACTATGATGGTTTGTTGCCAAATAATTGCGATAGCACATATTGGGGTTGCCATCCTGATTCGACTCCCACAATTTTAAGCAAGCCAGCGAGATTGATTTCTTTTTAACCCTGATCGCAACTATTTCTGTCTCCTCTGAGTCTACCAGCTTTAATAATGTGAGTTTTAACTTAGTTATTTGATCATAGTTTCAGCAAGGGCAATCTCTTTTGAGGCAGATTAAAAAAAATTCTGCCATCAATGTAACCTAATCTCTCCTATCTCGGCAATGTACAATCAAAGCCTCCTTAATTTCGCATACGAGCTTTGTGTCGGACGTGTTTTTCTACCGCTCTTCCTTTTTCAAAGTTTTCATAGTGAACATTTATTCAACTCAGCCCAAATTTTTGGCAAGTTCTCAGCGTTTCTGTGATATTTATTATCTATAAACAGCTGGTTCAGTTTAAACAAAGACAGTGACTTTGTTTATGTAAATCTAATTTGGTTTTACATTTTATCAGATTGCTCTGCCTTTCTGTTCTTGCGCTCTGTGTTTACCGCTTATCGCTGCATCGCCTAGTGCTTGTTGTTGTGCGTTTTGCATACGCGAAATCAATCACACAAACTTATTACTTCTTCTGCGCTCAGAAAAAGCTTTTATTCTCGCGCTTTTCGGTCTTTTGTTTTGATCGGTTCCTTCGCCGTGATATTTGTTAAATTTTATTGCTTGATTTGACTGCTCCTGTGCAAATTATTTTAAAATAATGGCAACCTGTTGCATCAATCCGTGTCCGAGCGGCGGTGCGATTACCGCGCGGCAGGCCACTGTTTATTGTTGGCTCTGCGACAATATCGCTCACCCTGCATGCGCCGATCTTGGACAAATTGGCCCGCGTATTGCTGATCGCATACGGAGCAATTCTGGATTGGATTGGACCTGCCCGAGCTGCCTGCATATCAAATCGGACATGGGGGCTTTTATGAGGCAAACTCACCTCGACTTTCAGTACTTGGCTGCCGGCTTCAGGGACTTATCAAGCAGTTTCCAGAAGGCGTAGCAGCACTTTAAATCACTTAAGCTG